>CM053801.1:40994935-41204214 GCA_028671895.1 Oenanthe sinensis
TTTTATAACCAGATTTTTGACCACAAGAAAACCCACAAAGCTCTAAAGTACAATGTTTTGGAATGTTGTACAAATATTCCTTACACCATTACTTAGAGCTTTTTAGATCTATGACTTTTCCAGGAAGAAACAAATAAAAACTTTCGGCACAAACTTCAAGAAAAATTAGATCTGGGATTTTCAAGAACCAACTCAAACAACACAATAGGATCTCTGTTAGATGTGTTTAACAGGAGCTCTGATACCAATTGTTAGGTCCAAAGTGTTGTAGAGGGGGGGGGGGTGAATACAACTGTTTCGAATAATGAGAGAAAATGAAAATAAATGCAGGTAATAAATGATGACACAAAATTTCAAGAATACATCATTATATTCATTGAAGGATTTGCTACAACATTCATAAAAGCATCATAATCAGTTGAACAATAAATACAGCAATTAAAGCTTGATTCAACTGATTCTCTCTCACTTTCTTTTTACAGTAAATGCTCTCTTTAAAATATACTGTAGAAAAATACAGAGATTGCTTAAAAGTCCCTTTACAAATAAAATAAAGTGCTGCTTTTATAATGTCGTGTAGACTTGATCTTGTCCTTTTTGTGTACGTGGCCCAATCAGGACTCGTCAACAAAAAGTACTTTCCAACCACTCTGGATCAACCGTTCACAATAAGCCACTTGTCCCTTGAACATTAAATGCTACATATCGACCCGCATCTCGATCTCGGCCTGGACCCATCTCGATCTCGATCTCGATCTCGATCTCGATCTGTGAAAATCTCGATCTCGATCTGTGAAAATCTCGATCTCGATCTATGAGAATCTCGATCTCGATCTTTGAGAATCTCGATCTCGATCTATGAGAATCTCGATCTCGATCTGCCGTGGATAGAGATTTGCCTTTGCAATGTTTTACTTCAATTATAAATCTCGACCCGCATCTCGATCTGCTGTGGATCGACATTTGCCTTAGCAAATATGCACTCATCCAATGTTGACCTTCTTTAGTGACTAATTGAGGATTAACCTTTATGAGCAAGTTTCCCTAGCTTCTTCAATTTCTTTTCCTCACTCAATTCAAATGAGATCTTCTATTACTGACATGAACTTGCCTCCAATGTCCTGACACTTGATGCAAAGGTCTGGTTCATAAGTGACTAGTCTTGTAGGGGTTCTTGCTTCTGAATGTTAGTTCTCATTTGTTGATTAACCTTTACATTATCCAGTTGTTGATATACATTACATGAAATCACTTTGGTCTTCTTAATACTTCTTTGACATTAATTTGATTCTCCATTAGATAAGTTAGGGCATGAGCAATACTGAGATTGAACTTCTTCTCACTTATGCATCCTTGATTAACCAAATTAGTTACTTGTAGTTACCAAGTATCATTACCATTTCTTCAGTTGATTGATTCCATGTGCTTCTTCAGTTTCTCTTATTTTTGCTGTTGTTTTATCTTTTACCTAGTTGAGTTACATAGAAATTAAGTGTTACAAGTTAGTACACCTATGCCTTTCAATAGGTAATGACCTTAGATTTAGAATCGGGATTCCGTCTGAATCTGATGTCACTGAACTTCCCGTTGCCCTGCAGGCTTGACTTGCAGTCCAGTTCTCAAGATATTCCAAAGTATCAAATTCACATACAATATCTTGACCACTACCTCGAGCTACTACATCTTCAATTCATCTTCTCGGATCATTTCGTTTCTGTTCAGGGGTTCCCAACCTTGACTTCAATCAAATTTGGTTCCTGGGTCACAAATACAGTGGATATGCTAACAACCTGCTTTACCAAATATTATCTTCTTCCGCTCTTGTTCTAGTTTATAGGCCTTCAGCACATACAGTTCTTCTACAGACAATGTGGTTGTATCCTTAGATCCCTATTGGCTGTAATCATGTGTTCCAAATGATCTGCAGTGTTAACACGAACTTCCTATAATCTCTCTGTAGAATAAACTTTAAGGTTTGTACTGAGATGTTAGGTAGACCAGTCTGTTCTCCTTCACTACTCCAACCCTTAAGATTTTTCATCCAAAAATAAAACTCAAATTAACCAAAAACAGTACCCAAATTAATCTCTTCTTTTCCAGCATCCGAATAAACAGTGGGATCATTTGGAGTAGACCTCTGAGGAAATTAGTACCACTTCTTCTTCAACTTGTTCCAGAATCAACTTCATTGGATAATCTTCAGTCAATTTTTATTGTCTTCAATACCCGGAAATATCTTCAACTACAAACCCTTGAGCACCTTCGAATTAATATTTAAGAAAAATTTAAATTTACAGAATTTTTAATTTTCTTAGAAAATAAATTAATCAAAAATAAAAATGTACAACAAATTAATTTTCAAGAATTTCGAATTTTCTTAAAAATTAAAATATCATAAATTAATATTTAAGAAAAATTTTAGTTTTCAAGAATTTTAAATTTTCTAGAAAAATAAATAAATCTAAAATAAAAATTAAAAATTAAAGGGTACAAAACTATTGGGTACCAAACTGCACTTTGGGGTTGGTGGCGCTAAGTCAGTATGTTGCGCTTCTCCACCTAATGCCTAGTACAGGCGCAACGAAATAAACGGAAACCCTTTTTTTTATTTTCGTTGCGCTAGACACAGTAAACACTCTGAGCAGGCGCAACATGAATTCATATGTGGGTGAAAGGTTATTGGCACGTGCATTGACATTCTTTGTTTAATGGCCAGTAGTCGAGTGACTAAAAAAATGGACCAAAAAAACTTATGTTTAATACATTTAAATTATAAGCTTAATTTTAAAATTTATAAAATAAATTAATTAAAATTTATAACATAAACTAATAAAAGTTTATAAAATAAATTTTATAAGAGTTCAAAAAATAAATTTTATCTAAAATTTATGAAATAAACTAATTAAAATTTATAACATAAACTAATACAAGTTTATAAAATAAATTTTATAAAAGTTTATAAAATAAATTTTATTTAAAATTTATAAAATAAACTAATTAAAATTTATAACATAAACAAATAAAAGTTTATAAAATAAATTTTATAAAAGTTTATAAAATAAGTTTTATTTAAAATTTATAAAATAAACTAATTAAAATTTATAACATAAACTAATAAAAGTTTATAAAATAAATTTTATAAAAGTTTATAAAATAAATTTTATTAAAAAGTTTATTTTTAAACTTATTTAACAATGCCTCATTCTGAGTAAGCAGCTTCGGCACGGTGAGCTTCACTGAGCTAATGGATCTTGATTTGTATATCAATCAGTCAGCTTTGTTACCAATTGTTAAGTTCCGAAATATCGTAGAAGGGGGATTGAATACGATATTCACTAAATTAAAAAATTCTTTCGAATCTTTTGTGGATAAATAATTTAGAGTTCGGTTAGTGGGTTCGAATTCACGAGGTGAATAGTGTTTAGGAGGCTGTCTTACTAATTTTCTGTATTTATGAATAAACATTAATGTTCTAGAAAATTAGCAAGTAATTTATCGAGACAAGTTTTGGGGAATATATCTTTCGTGTATAAACCCCGAGGTTGCTACACCTAGTTAAAAATATAACTGACTTCCAAAGAACAAATTAGTTCTTTGCTACTAACACAAAAATATAAGGCTCAGTTCCTATACAAATAGATCTAAATTAGTACAAATAAAAACTGAGTCCGTATGGAGTGATATCTAGGAGCCCTGTGCATTTTACATTAAAGAACCGGGTCCTAATATCTGACCAGGAGCAAGGTATGAGTGTGTATAAATTGGTTCATAGACGACTAACTTCGATCCAGGTCTGAAAGGGGAGATAGGAGTGAAGGGAAGTAACTCACTGCACTTTCATGTGTAATAGAAATGCTAAATGTAATCTCTATGTAATGGTTGATGATAACTCAACAATAGAACATGACATGTAATAATATGCAGGTGCACAGAAATCTTAGATCACAGAGTTCAGTTAAGACAAAGTATCAAAGGATCATCTACAGACTTGAAACTCACTGGAAGAAGTTCATTAACATGTTCATGCCTCAGTGAAGAATAAAAGATGTTGACATCTATTCAAGGATGTGGAAGCTACAGAAGAGTGTCTTAGTCTATGACGATTTTAGTGCATTACAATCGAAGCAACAAGTAAGGTTTGCAAAGAAGAATGTGGAATCATGTTCGGAATCAAGAGCCCCTATCAAGACTAGTCACTTATGAACCAGACCGTTGCATCAAGTGTCAGGACATTGGAGGCAAGCTCTCGTCGGTTAATATGGTTTTAATCATTCTAAAGTTGTTGATTTTCTTAAGTCAAGTGGAGGATCAACAAAGGTGGTAAATCAGTGTTGGAGAAATGTCAGCCTAATGGATAAGAGACAGACGGCACAACCTGATTGGATCTTACTAAAGCTTCACAGATTAGAAGGCCAAATACTTGGACGTGGTGGAGTCACGTATACGGGGCCAAGTATTTGGATAAGGAAGTCTACACAAATTGAAGAGTGGAATGGAAATATTTAATTTAATTAAATAAAGTATTTATTTAATTATTTATATATTTTATAAATAAAGATATTCTTTATTTATATTTTATATATTTATTAAATATTACTTTTACATTAAATATTTCCAAAGGCATGCTTGGCACATGACTTTGAAGAAAAGATTTGAGTGGACAAGAGTAAAAGGTGGAAAAGTAAAAAGTAACATCTTTTTGAATATACTAAAAGAAACCAAGTCCTCATCTTCATTACAACACAGACAGTAGTATTCGGCAGAGAAGAGAAAAGGGGAGAGAGAAAAAGAATTAATTTTCTCTCCCCCATGGCCATACTCCATATCTTGAATATTATGGGGCCATGAATTTCTTTGTGTCACCACTCATCTATTCTTCTATTGTAAACATTGCTAAATCTTGTTTAGAAGATAGGTTTGATTTTTGTCTCCTAGATCTAGAATTTGTAATATTTTTAGAGGAGCCAAAAATCATTTCTTTGTTGTGTTCTTGAGCTTTTGTTCTTGAACTTGTTGTAGCATCTACCCCACTTCAATGAATATAAAGTTATATTCTTGGATCTTGTTGTGTTTTGTGTTTTGGATGATTTACCGTTCATTATCTTGGTTATTTTAATGGTGTTCTTGAGGTTGAAGAAGATGATGAACAGTACCTGGGTTTGAACCAAAGTAATTTTTATGTTGTCCCAAAAATAAATAAAAGTCAGATTTTTATTTGGGAATCGTATTCACCCCCCCTCTACGATCTCCAGGACCTAACAATTGGTATCAAAGCTACTCGATTGACATACAAATCGATTGGATCTATTTTTATTTTTGAGATTAAAGAGGGTACAATTGGTTCACTGGACATCCAGAATTTTTTCTGAAGCCCGGAATTTTTCTAAGTACAAAATGTTCTAGATAGAGCCTAAGTAGAACATTTCTATGTAGAAATTCTACTTAATGTTCTACATAGAGCCTAAGTAGAACATTTCTATGTAGAAATTCTACTTAATGTTCTAGATAGAACCTAAGTAGAAATTCTGGAGTTAGAAATATTTTCTAAGTCAGAAGTTCTACTTAATGTTCTAGATAGAGCCTAAGTAGAACATTTCTATGTAGAAATTCTACTTAATGTTCTACATAGAACCTAAGTAGAAATTCTGGAGTTAGAAATATTTTCTAAGTCAGAAGTTCTACTTAATGTTCTAGATAGAGCCTAAGTAGAACATTTCTATGTAGAAATTCTACTTAATGTTCTAGATAGAACCTAAGTAGAAATTCTGGAGTTAGAAATATTTTCTAAGTCAGAAGTTCTACTTAATGTTCTACATAGAGCCTAAGTAGAACATTTCTATGTAGAAATTCTACTTAATGTTCTAGATAGAACCTAAGTAGAAATTCTGGAGTTAGAAATATTTTCTAAGTCAGAAGTTCTACTTAATGTTCTACATAGAGCCTAAGTAGAACATTTCTATGTAGAAATTCTACTTAATGTTCTAGATAGAACCTAAGTAGAAATTCTGGAGTTAGAAATATTTTCTAAGTTAGAAGTTCTACTTAATGTTCTACATAGAGCCTAAGTAGAACATTTCTATGTAGAAATTCTACTTAATGTTCTAGATAGAACCTAAGTAGAAATTCTGGAGTTAGAAATATTTTCTAAGTCAGAAGTTCTACTTAATGTTCTACATAGAGCCTAAGTAGAACATTTCTATGTAGAATTTTTTTTCTTAGAAGGCTGTTTCAGCATGACACATGGCTACATAGTTTAACTTTTATTTAAAACAAAAATTGTTTTTCTCTCAAATTGTTTTTAGTTTAATAATTAATTTAATAATTAAATTTGAATTTAATTATATAAAATATTTTGAAAATAATTTTTAAATTTAAATAATTTATTTTTCAAGTTTATTTTACATCTTGGAAAATATTTTATTTTCTTTTAAATTTTAGAGTCAAATATTTTATATTTTTAATATTCTTAGTTAAGAATTTTATTAATTTAAAAACTAAAATTAATCTTAAAATCCAATTTAATTTCTTTTGAGTTTAACATTCTTAAAAGTATTTTGAGAATTATTTTTGAGGTTTAATAATTTATTTTTTATAGAAGTTTTAATTATAAATCTCATAAAACTTTTTGAAAAATCATTTTGGTTGAAATAATTTATTTTCAAGAATATCTAAGATGACTTGAAAATTTATTATTTTTATATCAAACTTATATTTTCAATCTGTTTTATTTTAATTATAATTGAAACTGTTTTGGATTATAAATTCTATAAAATTCTTTAGAAATTAATTTTGATTTGAAATAATTTCTTTTTCGGGATTATTTAATATACCTTGAAAATTTTGTTATCTCTATATCAAAACTTTCTTTTCGAATTTTATTTTATTTATAATTTGAAATTGAGAAATTTATTATTATTTATCAAAAATGAATTTTTAATTTATTTTGATTATTTAAATTCCTAAAAAATTAAATAGTTCTGTTTGAACAAAATGTTTTATTAAACGAAATAACAGGAGTTGATTCTTCGTTCGTTGAGGACAAACGAACTGACTGAAGAACATTCTAATGGAGTTGAGACCTGATCTTACCATTGGAGATGTATTTCTACATCGGTCTACTCAGTGGATCATTTGGTTATTGAAAGGGGATTAGTTCATTTAGGGAAGAGTCCTCGATCAGTGGTTTTCGAATCAATATCTGAAGAATTCGGGATTTTGAAAAGGAATTCAGTTTAACGGTCAAAGAACCAAAACAACAATTGAAGATTTGGTTAAAGGACATCAGTGGCAGAAATACACAAGGTTTGATTATCACTGACATATGATAATCAAGGGGTTATTGCTACACATACAAAGAAGAGTGATCTTTTCAAGCAGAACATGAGACATTCTATGTCGAGGTCTTTAAGCAGAACAATCAGGTATCAGTTTGGGTTGAAGCAGGAACATCATTGGTTATTGAGGTCAAATGCAAGGATACTTCCATGAGTGTTAGTAGAATGGAAATTGATTTGGATCAATTGATTATCACTCGAGATGGAATGCTAAGCATCGCTCAGGTATACTTTCTAACTAGTTTATACTTGTTTGATTCAATTATAGAGTATTAAGTGTTGAACTGCATTATATTATAAGTTTGATGTAATGCATGTCTCACCTTGATTTCTATATAAATTAGATAACTTATGCTAGTTTGTTAGTGTTGCTTGTTTATCAGTATTTGACTTCATGATTAGATCTTGTGTGATTTAATGCTTGCTTTACGATAATTGATCATGTTAGCATATAGAGTCTTAGGTATTTGTAGGAGTACATTTACCGGAAAGAGTATTTGCTGCATGCTAAGTGCCTTGATGTTTACATTGTCAATAATCTGTTTATACTCGCATGGTTATATTAAATGTTATATATGATCATGTGCTTGTTAAGATAAGTTTGTTTCTAATTTGAGAATTGCCTAGGGGTCAGTATAATAAACCATGAATTAAATTTTTTAATTTAAACTGACTCAGGTAATTAGAGATAGTATAATGTTAAAGTGAACAACAAAGGTGAATTAGAAGAATTAGGAATCTGAGTGATTGATTCTTCTATGACTACATATATGTACGACATGATTCTTATAGACTGCTAGTCCACCTTAAGTTAGGTTGGGATCACTGAGCTCATAGCCAAGACTACTTGTTGAGGCTAATATAGATGAGGAGTGATCATTCAGATAAGAATGAGCATGTTGAACTTGAATGCTTTGTTGTTAACTATTTTTAGAAATATCTCTAACCCTTGGACTCAATCAAATTGAGGACCACATGTCTTAATCATTTGTGAATGCAGAGTATCTTTCAACATGTACAAGTTATATATCTCTGACATTTTCATGTTCGAGGCATGTAACTACTTTTGCTTTGGTATTCAAATGGTTAAGCAAGGTTACCTATTTTTCTTGAATGATCTGAAGCACATATTAAGGAAGACCTAGGGAATTCTTTGCGAAGGGTTTCCCAATATCAGTTCGAGGATGAACAGTATTGATCGGGGTCAAGAGAAATAGAAGCTCACTCTACTGGAAGTGAGGTTACTGCTGACACGAAATGTAATGCTTATGATGAAGTCAACTATTCATTGAAGTTTATCAGAATGGAGTTAGGTGCAACAACAAGTGATGCTCTCACACTTGGTTTATCAACTAATACTTGGTTTATCAAGATAACGGATTCGACGGTAAAGATGAAGTTGGTGAGAAAGGACTACTTCTATTGAAATTCTTTTAAGAAGGACATTAGTGAAGTATGTCAGTTGAAGGGAAGTCAAGTCAAAGGCTACCCTGTTAAGTTTTGGTGTTTGTTCATGCATTTGATAGATGAAGCATCTCGGTGATTAATCACATTCAAAGGATTAGGCAGATTGCTGTAAGAACACTTTGAGGGCAGGTAATGGAATTTGTTGACGAATGAAGTTCTATCTTTTGTCTGCACTGAAAGGAGTATTCTAGAGTAAAGTTCAGTTTCCGGACTTCATGACCAAATGGAGGAGTTGATAGGGAAATCCAGACCTTGAGTGAAATTACAAGGATAATGGATAGACTTAAGGTTTCCTATTCACTACGGCTGAATCAGTTGACACAGCAAGTCTAATCAGCAAATGTAAAGAGAAGACATCAAGTAAGATTAATCATGCCTGAAGTCACATGGTGTGATGGAAGGCTATCTTATTTGGAGTTAAGAGCTTACACAGAGTCTGTGATTGATTTAAGATAATCTAGATGCAGTGAACATCATCATCAAGCTCCCTAGCATTCGTTTGATTTTAGCTTTGAATTTCTAAAGGTTGACATCCTGTTTAGGGCTCAAGATCAGATGACACCAGATGAAGAAAAGCTGCAAGCAGCATCACAGGGGGAGCATCAGTAAGTTAGATCAACTAGTCGTGTTTGATGCTCAAAGGCTAGCAGTGCTCATTGAGTAAGAGTTGAGATTCTTAGGAGCACTGAGTGATCCAGATTGAGTGATTGCATATTAGAAAGGAAATTGTCAATTTAAAAAATAATGCAAGATGATCTCAATCATATTTGAAGAAGACTACTCTACCCACTGAATATCTAAGGAAACATTAAGGACACATCTGTCATGACAAAGGGTTTTGTGTAACAACATTTCCTAGAGTCAGTTCTTGATGAATCTGGGTAGTAGAGTAGTGATTGGTAGTGCCGTGCATGTATAAGAGTATTTCATTGGTTTTTCTGAGTGAATTCAATGAAGACTGAAGATGCACTAACTAATCAAGATTGAGTAGGGTTCGAATCAAGGAACTAACTCAATTGAACCTGAGGCAGATACACTTAGCACAAGGAATCAATCCACATGAAGACTTGGTATTGATACAGAAGGTGAAGGGTAGTTCGGAGTTTTTGAAGGTTCTACTCTGCTAGTGTCAGGACTACTGGTTTCTAGAGTGCTGAGTTTAGTGAAGCTGCTACCAAGACCAATATCTACAAGGAAATATTTTGGGGTTGAAGGTAATGCAGTTTCCGTCTGGATGAGCGTGGTATTGTTTCGAGGAACAATGTTAACTGGTAGCTGAAAAGTTATTCCTGTCCAAATGGAGTAAACGTTCAATCTCGAAAGGAGTAAACGTTCGATCTCTAGGGCAAAGAGGAGTAATTGTTCATTCAACGATCATACACCAGTAAAAGCTCTATTGACTAAGGTATGTCACTCTAGTCTAATATTGATTTATTAAAATGTAAAGTTTATAGAGAGTGTTCATGCTATTTAGATGTCTACGATCTCTAGGAACTGATTAATGTTTGGCTTGTGACCACCCGGGACCCAATATTATCGGTATGAGATTACCTATGATCACCCGGGACCTAGGGACCTAACATTGTAGCATCTCTTTGTATAGTCAATTTATATCCAGGATCTCGTACTTTGTGCTGTCATATGTTATTCATGCTATATGTATCAAATGTTTCAGCATAAGTATTTGTATATATTAATTAGTTGTAATTTTATTTACTTCTAATTGTTTAATGCTAATATTAATGGAACCACTTAATATGTAGTTTAAGTGATGTAATTCATGTCTTTTGCAAAATCCATTAATATTAGTTGTCATTCTTTTGATATTAGTGATGCCACTTAGAATTTCTGCATTAAGTGACAAAAAGATTATTTCAAAAACACTGATATTGAAAGTAATTTACTACATCGCGAGGGGTTGTCAAAGATCATAAATTTTAGTATTAATATTTAAAGGTATTTGATCTCTGATGCAACTAGTACCTCGAGCTTACATACATTCTGATTGTCATGAGTATTTTCAATATGCTTATGTGATAATTGTTGAGATGTAGTGTAAGAAGTTAAATGCTGTCATTCGGTCAATGTATGTTCAGTGTTTAGCGGATGCTTATGTTTTATGCTTTAGAATTACCATGTTCTATATTGCAAAATGTGTTTGTTTCAAGCGACAAATGGTAATTGTCTAGCATAATGTAAGTATCTTATGTGCTTGATTATTTTGTAGTAAGATGCATTTTATTACAAAATGATTGAATGATGTTAGTACTTTTGAATGTATTGTCACTCATATCTTTGATAATTCATTAGTATTAACATATGTTTTTCATTCTTTAGAACTTGAATGCATAAAGAAATTTCTTGTCTATTTCTTGTGAAAAATGTTTTATCTAAACATGCATTCATTTGCCAGAGAATGAAAAGCCACTAAAAGTTCCCCTTGAAAGAGAACATTTCTTGAGGATTATCTTTCTATTTCAAAATCATATATCCTCTCTCTCTCTAAATGTTTTGTAATGAAAACTGTTTTCTCTCCACGATTTGTTTAAATAAAGTTACTTGATAACTTGTAACTCAGGTTGCATGGTATCAGACTATTTTATTTGAGTAAATTGTTTTGATCTTGAGGTATCAATCATTGGTAAAACATTTTTCAAAACTCTTGTTAATGTCTGTTTCACATTGACCTGTAGTATTAAAACAATGGTTGTTTGCTTTGGGATTAGTGCCTTGGACTGTATGACTAAAGCATTCATTCGATTTTTTATAAATGATTTATGTTTTAAGTCGGAGATAATATCCGATAAGAATGAATTGCAAAACAATTTCTGAAAACATACAGTGAGCAAGATGAAATAGATTTGAGTTATTAATCAAAATGTTTTTGTTAAAAAAGTTGAATTTCAATTGGATATTTGTCTAAGAGAAATTCAAAAGAACACTTTTGTTAATCTGTTAAACTTTTTTTCAAAATTGTGAGTTTATGAAATTTGGCTTAATATTCTTCTACCTATTCTTTATTAATTCCCACATTTTAGCTCTGGTGCATTGTTTCTTGAGGACACATTGCTCCGATGCTATATTTCTGAGAAGGAATAGAGAATAAGTTTAATCATACTCTACCAAATTTTATATAGCTCTGATCAACTCTATCTATTTAGCCGTAATGGCTTGGCCTTAGTGGCTATAGGGGAAGGTCAAGAAGTTGAATAATCCATCAATTTCTAACCAAGGCCTTAGTACCAAACACTATCATTCTAATTCAAACTTTCAACCCTTGGTGATATAAGGAACTTATGTAGATTAGCGGTTGTTAAGGGAGAAACTGCTCTTGATGCAGCAAATAAGGATGAAGTCGGAAGTGCACCCACAGCTCTACCTCTCGAGAAGGAAAGAAGTATACAAATTGAGGTATCTGTAGCTCATCTGTATTCTCTCAAAAGGATGCAGAGCTGAAAAGGCAATTCAACCGTTTCTGAATGAACTCTCTCAACAGGGTGATTTCATTGAAAATTCGCTCGTCAGCCAGAGCACCTTGTAATGAGTCAAGCACACCAAAAGCATTCACGCTGATGGTAATCCTAAAGTTTTTGCTTCTAAGGGTTGTTATAGGACCTAACAGTTCTCTAGCCTCTCTTGGGACTAACTATTGTGAGGACACAATGCAAGAAGTGCACATTGTGAGGTATAGGTAAAACCCCTAAACTTCTGTGTTTACCATTCATGGTGAATGAAGTTGTTGAGCCACCTTCACAGGTATTTGAGGGAAACTTGGATTTCTTGCCATATATTAGAATCCTTGTCAACCTTCCTAGGAGGAACAGTCCTAGTTCCCTAACGGGATTTCACATTCACAGAGCAATCTGTTGATGTTGAGAGGCAATCACTAACAGTTTTCCATGACTGAAAATAGTGAGTTACTTCATCTTCACAGGTGATTGAGAGAGATGTTTTACACGTCTACTCTCCCAAGAATTCAAATTCTGGAATACATGGATCGCTCAAAGCTTAAAAGCATATCACCGTCAACGATCCAGTGCATGGATTTGCATATGGGGAGTCGGTTGATGCTTAGATAGCTGCTAGTACGCATACCACATTCAACGATCCAGTGCATGGATTTGCATATGGGGAGATTGTTGATGCTGAAAGTAGCTGAGCAATAACTCGTAGACTATGATTCAGTTGGTTTACCAATTTGATGAGTCTTTTGAGGATCAGGGTGTTGGGATTTCAGTCACTCCTGGAATGGAGGAGATTCCAATTTCAGAAGGGTTATTCCCCGACGACGAGCCACGTGTGCATGGATTTGCTCATGGTGAGTTGGGTGACGACCTAACTGAAACCCTGTCTGAGATTCCATCTCAAAACCTAGATCTTTAGTGATCGACAACATGCTATAGTCAACGATCCACAATATCTTGGTGAGACTAGCATGGATTTACTTGCAGGTACAAATTGCTATAAATGGAATGAGTGCAAGTAAGGAAGAGAAACACTTGAGTGAAGTGAGGGAGTGAAACACTTGAGTGAGAGAAATAGGGAGAGAAATGAGTGCAACACTTACGCTTGAAAGTGTAAACACCAACAGAACGTAGTAGAAGTGAGGAAACCATAGACCAAACACTAACCTTGCTACTATGCTTTAATCCTGTTACTGAATTTTCTAACTCTGAAATGTTGAAGAGATTCTTTTCTGGAAGACAAGCTGAAGAAGAGTCTAGCTGAAGCTTAGTGGGAATGTCCAAACTATTACCTTTGGATCTATTAATTCGTGTTATTCTCAATCTCAAAGGGGGAGACATTAATTTTTAGGCCTAAGGGGGATTTTATGTTCAATTGGAGGAGAGTTTCTTATTCGATTGGATGTAGATGATACTTTTATTGTTTTAAAGGATATTCTCAACTAAGGGGGAGAATTTGGTGATACAAGAAACGAGATCTCTTGGTGATACAAGAAATGAGATCTGTCAATCCTATCTTGTGGAGGTTACTTAGAGGATATCTAAAGACACAAGGGTGGATTGGAACTTGCATGAACTAAGGGGGAGAATTAGATAAAATTGAAACCTTAGTGATGCAAGGGAGAAATTACTAAGGGGGAGTTTCTTAGTAATTGGTTGGAGCCTAATCCCTAAAGGTGTTGTAGATTTAACTGATTTTTCGTCTGAAGTGGAGAAGTTACTTTTTGTCAATTGGGAAGAAGTTACTTGTCG
The DNA here is from genome assembly GCA_028671895.1 of Oenanthe sinensis. Classification (NCBI taxonomy): domain Eukaryota; kingdom Viridiplantae; phylum Streptophyta; class Magnoliopsida; order Apiales; family Apiaceae; genus Oenanthe; species Oenanthe sinensis. The sequence goes on from CM053801.1 coordinate 41,008,953, forward strand.
TACTAAGGGGAGAAGTTATGGAGAATATTAACATCTTGGTTTGCAATGCTATATCTTATTCTGAAAAGATATCTAAGGGATTTTGCTCTATTTGTTTGAAGATCTGTCCTTAGAACATTCTTAGGAGAGGTTCGGCAGAAGAATTCTTTCTAGCACGATCAATGAATGAAAATGAAGATTTCTTTGAAAAGTATCAACTCAGGGGGAGTTTTTGCTAAGTAGAAGTTTTCTGGGTAAAGAAGAATGTTAAGGAGATTTTCAAGGGGCATCTGAGAAGTGTCCAAGTGTGTTCTATTTCTTGTTTCAGTGATAGATGAAGTCAGTGGAATAGTGCAGGGAAGAAAGAAAAATATGTTTCCTGGAAATAGAACATCCTGAAGAAAAAGAAGAAGTGACTTTCATTCTAAGAGAGAACAACCTTAAGGGGAGATTGAGTTGACCTCTTATGGGGAACATAGAGAGCTGTATGTTCTAGTTTGAATTGCAAGATGAACGAGAATGATTGTTCAGAAGTCTTTACTAATGATTTGTTTCTTTATTGAAAGAACCCCATCTTTGAAGAACATTGAAGTGGAGGAAGCTAAAGGAAAATGAAATTCAGAAATTCATCATTCATTTTCAGCAACTCAGGAAATCTGGATTTAACTGATTATATCTTTCCAGAACCTTTTGTATATTATTTTCATGTCCAGTACTTTAATTGTTTCTTGTATGTTAGTTGAGTTATCCTCTAGTAGTTAATTTTATTTAATTGCTTTTGGGGGAGATTGTAAAGAGAAATAGTATTTGATTGCTATTACATATCAACCAAATAGGGGGAGATTGAAAGGGGAGATAGGAGTGAAGGGAAGTAACTCACTGCACTTTCATGTGTAATAGAAATGCTAAATGTAATCTCTATGTAATGGTTGATGATAACTCAACAATAGAACAGGACATGTAATAATATGCAGGTGCACAGAAATCTTGGATCACAGAGTTCAGTTAAGACAAAGTATCAAAGGATCATCTACAGACTTGAAACTCACTGGAAGAAGTTCATTAACATGTTCATGCCTCAGTGAAGAATAAAAGATGTTGACATCTATTCAAGGATGTGGAAGCTACAGAAGAGTGTCTTAGTCTATGACGATTTTAGTGCATTACAATCGAAGCAACAAGTAAGGTTTGCAAAGAAGAATGTGGAATCATGTTCGGAATCAAGAGCCCCTATCAAGACTAGTCACTTATGAACCAGACCGTTGCATCAAGTGTCAGGACATTGGAGGCAAGCTCTCGTCGGTTAATATGGTTTTAATCATTCTAAAGTTGTTGATTTTCTTAAGTCAAGTGGAGGATCAACAAAGGTGGTAAATCAGTGTTGGAGAAATGTCAGCCTAATGGATAAGAGACAGACGGCACAACCTGATTGGATCTTACTAAAGCTTCACAGATTAGAAGGCCAAATACTTGGACGTGGTGGAGTCACGTATACGGGGCCAAGTATTTGGATAAGGAAGTCTACACAAATTGAAGAGTGGAATGGAAATATTTAATTTAATTAAATAAAGTATTTATTTAATTATTTATATATTTTATAAATAAAGATATTCTTTATTTATATTTTATATATTTATTAAATATTACTTTTACATTAAATATTTCCAAAGGCATGCTTGGCACATGACTTTGAAGAAAAGATTTGAGTGGACAAGAGTAAAAGGTGGAAAAGTAAAAAGTAACATCTTTTTGAATATACTAAAAGAAACCAAGTCCTCATCTTCATTACAACACAGACAGTAGTATTCGGCAGAGAAGAGAAAAGGGGAGAGAGAAAAAGAATTAATTTTCTCTCCCCCATGGCCATACTCCATATCTTGAATATTATGGGGCCATGAATTTCTTTGTGTCACCACTCATCTATTCTTCTATTGTAAACATTGCTAAATCTTGTTTAGAAGATAGGTTTGATTTTTGTCTCCTAGATCTAGAATTTGTAATATTTTTAGAGGAGCCAAAAATCATTTCTTTGTTGTGTTCTTGAGCTTTTGTTCTTGAACTTGTTGTAGCATCTACCCCACTTCAATGAATATAAAGTTATATTCTTGGATCTTGTTGTGTTTTGTGTTTTGGATGATTTACCGTTCATTATCTTGGTTATTTTAATGGTGTTCTTGAGGTTGAAGAAGATGATGAACAGTACCTGGGTTTGAACCAAAGTAATTTTTATGTTGTCCCAAAAATAAATAAAAGTCAGATTTTTATTTGGGAATCGTATTCACCCCCCTCTACGATCTCCAGGACCTAACAAGGTCTTTGTTTTATAGCCTCACGTACATTGTTAAGTTTGCAGCAACTTTATTGCTTCGAACACTGACTGTCAATAAACACTGTAACTTCACTAGAATCTTTTTTGGTACTTCGACAACGTCTCCATTATTACCACAATCTTGAATACTTCATTCTCTGTTCTTCACTGATGCTTGAACATATAACTGAACTTATTTTAGTGAGTATAACTTCAAGACTGCAGCTGTCTTCTTTAACCTTTGTCTTTACCCTTCTAGATTCCTATGCTTCGAACACTGTCTATCTTCAATCAATGCCTTTACACTAAAATCTTCTAGTGACACTTCTATACTGAATCTTCAACACTTCTGAAACCCTGAAAGTCTTTACACATTATTCTTCTGTTAGTATTGGTGTCCTAGAGACAATACTTTATGATAAACAATTAAGGATTATGTTTACTTGATTATTTAATTAATATTTATTATGTCTTTATTTACTGCGTTATAAATTGAAAGCATAATAAATATCCTTGGAATATTAATGCGAATTATATATCTTTAAGTATGTGACTTAAAAATGAGATTATATGAACATTATTATATTCCTACAAGTCCCTAGTCGAGTATTATTATTTAAGGACAATAATAATGCAATAAGATTAGCATGTTTGTTGACTGATGACCACATCTCATTGGTCATAGGTATGGTGATACTAAAATCAAGAACATAAGTGCATGTCTCAATGTATGGCACTGGACAGACCCGCTGTGAGAATCTACATGTTAATAAGTGTCATAAGAAATTCTCACTGTGATAATGATGTAATGATCCTTTGACTTGAAATCATTATATTTCTATACGAGAATTAATATACTTTGATTACACTCAAAGTTACCTTTAACTGAGTAATGATAAAGGTGGACATTGGGTATGCTATAAATCGTATGAGAAATATGAATGATAGATATAGGATTTAACCCTCCTATTTTAGGAACGATGTTATTGGCCTCTTGATTGAGTGAGACTATAAAATGCATGGTCATGCTCAAATATTGATTTGATTAATAGTCTACTCATTGATCAAGGAAACCCGGATTAAACGTTGAAGAGGATGACACAATACATGCCTCGAGTTTGATCTATAATATAAGGTTAAAGGGATTATATTACATTGTACATTATTCACGAAAGGTTTAATTGAATCACCAATTATTATTATTACTTGGTTAGCAATGATGTATTACTAGATGCCGCTTATTGTTTATAATTTTATTATTAGAAAATAAAATTATTGTCAACGTAATAATAACCTAAAGGGTCACATACAAAGAATGTTTAAACGAAGTGTTATTTAAATTATGAATTTAAATACTGTTATTATTATTAATTCGAATTTATTTATTTAATTAATTAAGTGAGACTTGATTAATTATATACATATTAGAATTCAAATTTAATAATAATAAAAATCCTAAATCTGAATGGGTTTTAAAAGGTCCAATCAGATTAGGGTTTTGGCCCAAGTCCCCCTCTCCCCTATATATACATAAAGATGTATAGTTTAGAGTAACAGTTTTATAATTTCGTTTTTGAGAAAAAACCTAGCAGCTCTACTTTTTTGAGAGGCTAGAGAAAGAGAGAGTCAAAGAGGCAGAAACAGGCTAGTACTTAACTCCGGTGATCGTTAGACGATACGACGTTCGTGTGGATACCTATAGAGAGCAAATTTTTGTGAAGGGCTGCTGTGATTCATCGCTTCTGGACCTCTATAATCATCATAAGGAAAGTTTTAATAAGTTACACATCTGATTCTCCATAATCATCCACCAATTATACACGGATCCTGCGTTTGGGATTCGTTATTTTTTTTGTATTTAGCGTAGCTCTGCTGCGTATATATGCCCGGATCCCAACATCTTCACTGACGCTTGAATATATTAATGAACTTCTTTCAGTGACCAGTAGTAGACTTCAAAACTTCTTCTAATGTCTTGATTCACTGTATCTGCCTTGTCTTCATTTCTTCCTGATTTCTGTGTAGGCGTAGTATTATTTACTTGTCATGTTCTACTGTTGAGTTATCACGATTACTATTCATACAACTTCGTAATCTCACCAACAATATTCCTTATTGTTCTTTTCTTGTGTTTTTGTTCTTCAACTTCTACACTTGTTACAATGAACTACTAAAACTATATATAGTAGTTCATTTTCTACTTCTATTTTCTATCAACTGATAAAAGTACAAATTACATTTTAAAATGTTTGCCCTAAAATAGAATGTAGTTTCTTTCACAGTCTTCCTAGGTCTTTTCCCTGTTCTGAAAAAGTCTTTGTCTTGATCTTCTCCTTGAAGACTGTGTTTCTTGAAAAACTTCACAGTTCTGACAAAAATTGTCTTCCATTGATCCAGACTTCTGCAAAGATTCCATTCTTTTTGTCCTTAGCCATTTTGGGGAACTTTGATCAATTGATAAATACTGTTAAGCTTATCAATCGATCCTTCTATGCTGATCCATCGATAGATAGGTTATCCATTGATCAATTGTTGTATCAATGAATATTTAAACATCCATCGATCCCTATCCATCGATTGCTCTTTTATCCATTGATTGCCTTTGATAGATGTATCCGTTGATGTGGATCCATTGATTTGACTTTGTTGACTTGTATCCATTGAACAACATCCATTGATAGATATCCATTGTCTTCTTTATCTGTTGATCACTTCATCTATGAGATACCTGACTTAGAATATTTACACTTTGTCAACCATCCTTTATATCCGTTGAAGAGCTATCAATCGAAGTCAATAAACATCAGTTGACAATTTAAAGTACATCCATCGACATATTACAATCAATTGATAATACATAAAATTCTAGATCAAATGTACATACCAATTTATTAGTTGATCAATAAATATTTCAACTGATAAGTGGTTTCCTAGTCAATGGATACTTATAAATCACATATCCATTGACCAGTTACAAAATTCAATATCAAATTTATAATTCTAAGTTTGTGTTATCATCACACTACATGATTCGTAACAAGATAGAACTGTCTTGATAGTATGATTCGATCTTACCATCTGGACAGCAGCTTCTGAACTTACTGTCTTGCTAGTACTGACATCATCTTCTAGACCCTGAGTACTGTTAATGGCAAAACTTATTGTCTTGGGATTTTGGATAGTACTTTTTGACTCCATATTATTATTGACAGCAACTTCATCCTCATCATCTAATTCTTGCCTTAGGATTAAGGATTGTTCATCAAATTTAAACTCAGCCTTTTTGAATATTGGATTCTTAACTTTTCTAAGAATGGAAGGTCTGACAATAGATTTATCAGTTTTAACAACTTCCTCTATCACATGCTTCTTTCCATTTTTCTTCTCGTAGTTAAATCCTATTCCAACTTTTTGATTTTCAGTATTTTCAACATGATAGGACTTTAACAGTGAAGAATAATTTTTATAAGCTTTGATTTTGAGTTCATTCTCAATAATTTGTTTTCTAAGAAATTCCTCAATCTGAGAAGCACAGACAATCTTGTTTTTAAGAATCTTATTTTCTTGTTTCAAGGATTCAAAAGCACTTTGTCTAAGTTCAAATTCTTCATTCTTGCATTTCAATAATTCATTAGCACTAGATAACTTAACAATCTCTTCATTAGCAGCTAGCATGCTTGTATGAATTTTAAAAATCTAATAACTTAAACTTTCCACTATTTTCTTATATTGAGAAGAGTCATATCAACAGTGGTAAGAAAGGGTACTGGATGAAGAAGGTGACTCATCTCCTGAGTTTGCCATAAGAGTTAGGTTGCCATACTCTTCTTCATCTTCATCATCAGATTCATCCCAACATTTTCCATCTGTTACAAATGCCCTTCCTTATTGCTTTTTGAGCAAAGCATCATATTTTGCTTTAAGTTTCTCATAGTCACTTTCATTTCTTTTAACTTGCTTTGGCTTTCTGCATTCTATAACAAAGTGTCCCATCTCATTGCAGTTGAAACACCTTATCTTTGATATGTCTACCACTCCAGTCCTGTAACCACCTTTGCCACTACCTCCAGATTTTGAAGTGTTTCCTTTGTTAAACCTAGAGATTTGTCCTTTAGGATTGAAAGATTTTTTTTTCTTTAACCTCAAGTTTGAAAAATTTCTTGCCATGTAAGCCATGGTTTTATTTTCCATGTTGTCAAGTTCCTCTAAGGTGTAGAACTCATCTTCATCACCATCCTTGAGTTCAAGAGTGACATTTTCATCTTCATCAGTAACCTCTTCAATCTTGATTTGTTATTGATGTTGAGACTCTTGTAACTGCAGAATATTGGGGTCTTGAGCGACTAAAGCATTTGATGTGTTGGGCATTTTTCCTCTTTGGCCAGACTGAATGACTCCCTTTTGCAACAACTCTAGCTTATATGTTTTCAGTATGCCATAGATAGTTTCAATAGATACTTTTGCCATGTCTCTTCCCTCTCATATAGCAGTTACTTTGTGCTCAAGATGGTCAGGAAGTGTTAACATAAATTTCATGTTTACTTCATTTTTGTCATAGAACTTTCCATGCAGTTGCAAGTCATTTATGAGTATGTTGAACCTTTCAAACATCTCAATCAATCCTTCACTTGGTTTGGCCATAAAAGCTTCATACTGAGATACCAAGATTTGCCTTTAGTTATGTTTTACTTCTTCTGTACCTTCATAAAGTACCTCTATGGTTTCCCATATTTGTTTGGCACTAGTACAGTTGACAATATTATTATACATAACATTGTCAAGTGCTTCAATGATTATGAAATGTAGACAATCATCCAAGGCTACCTTTTCCTTTTCTGTGTCATTGTATTCTGTTACCTTTTTAGGAACCCAATAGGCATGTATTGTTTCACCTTCTACTGTGGTTTCAGGAACATAAGTTTAGAGAACAAAAGGACCATTTTCAAGAATACTAGGATAAAGGGGATTGACTGTTTTTATGAACAACATCATTTTTCTTTTCTAGAGATTATTATTTTCTTTGTCAAAGGTGGGTATCTTTATACTGTTTACTTTCTGTGCACTCATTTTAGATCTTTTCAGGTTAGATATATTAAACCTGCTGTTCTGATAACAGTTGTTAAACAGAATGAGTGTTAAAGAAGGGGGGGTTGAATGCAACTTGCTAATATTTGCTAATTCTTACTAACAACAAATAAGAAATTATATTAGCAAGTATGAAAAGAAAACAACTAAAGCAGATTAAAGACACAAGATGTTTAACTCAAAATTAATGTTTCATTAATTTTGTTGCTACAACTTGACTGGAATAAAATTCTAGCTACTAAGTTACAATAACAATGGAGGTTGTTATTGTTACTAAACTTGAGAGAATAGACAGTATACTAGCTCACTTACTTGAGGAAAAGTGCTTGTGAGATGTGTGTATTTATACTGAAACACATATCTCACTTACATGTGCACTTTTCCTTTATCCTAGAATAAAGCTTGACATAGAAACATTACTTTTCCCATTCAACCTTGGCTACATTCCCTTTGTAGATAAAATAATTCTGAGATGTACAGAAATCTTTGACTCCTTGAACACACTTTGTCTTTTTGATTGTCTTTCTCAAATTGCAGTAGTAGACTTGACAGAGTAGATAGAGATGTCAAAATCATTCCTTGTGTTTTCACTATCTACTCTGCTACCAGGAACAGACTGTCAGCTTCACTAAAAGTATACTATCAACTTCTAGCTCCACTACGATGACAGTATCTATGGCTCCACAGACTATGCTGTCAATCCTTGATAATTCATCCATACATACTGTCTTCAAAGTTACTGTCAACTATCTCCGCCCATTTTGCTGTTTGTAAAACTTGTTGTCTTCAATTCTTCATTTGCCACCAAATTTACTGTCGAGTGAATAGTTGCTGTCAGCTACTCCTTTGTATTGTTACTTAAATATGCTGTCATAGGCTTGAGTATTTGATGTTACTGTCTGAGATTTGAAACATGTTGTGCATGAACACTTTGTGAATTTCTACTTTATGAATCATTTTATTCTTTTATACAAGACAGTAACTATCAAACTTATTATCACCTATTTGTACTATATTTAAACATACTGTTTCAAGTGATTGTTAAACATATTGTCAATATACATATGACAGTATTGTTAACCCCACAATCCCTAACAACTCTCTAAGTTTCATGTCTAGTTGTGGTTACTGTGTACAATTTTCATACCTTGATGATTGAACCGTATAAAATTTTTCTTTAACGGTCACTGTGTATTTTCGGCCAAACTTGAATGTCCAAGTTGTACTAAACCCTTAATGCAATCATACATTTTTATCATTACCAATGATTAGTATTGTTAATCACTCTTTAAAGTAGTTTGTCAAGTCATCTTAACATAATCCAATTAGTACTAATGGACTATGAAAAATGTAATATTTAGATCTAATTAACAATGATAACTCAATTATATCGACCTTATATTTTCTTAAACGAGTTGGAATACAAATGTTTATAGAAAATATACAAACCTAGACAATAGAACATATACAAACCAAATAGAATATATTTAAACTAAATTTTTTGTATAAATATATATTTAATATTTTGTATATTTATGTTTCGAACTAGTGAAATAATTGAATTGAATTCTCCGATAATCGATTTTGGGCTTGAGTTATTCAATTGCGATGAATCCCCATAATTGATTTTGAGTTTAAGTTATTCAACATTATCGAATTGAACTCGTGTTCTAAATTAGTGGATAATAATCAACTAGTATTTTCCAGCTTAAGTGGTATACAAAATTAATTTCAATAATCAATAAGTGGTATACAAAATTAATTTCAACTTTTTTTTACAAAATAACGTGTCATAGTGTATGATTTGTTTCGATTCATGATTTCATATATATACTCGCGAATTTTATATTATTACCAATTATATAGGATGACAACCCAGCATCTAATTGGGACAATTTTCTAATACTCATAATATTTTTGACTCGCCTAGGCGGAGAAATTTGACTATCACCAACCAAAACTTATGGGCGAGTCCTGCAACCACCCATCAAAAACGCAATTATGTGCATAGCCTTTTGGCACTTTCTTCTTCGCAGCTTGACTTCATATTGTAATCTCCAGTTAAAATACTTCAATTCAATGAAGAACAAGCTAGTTATAAGGTGAAACATTTATCACATCAAAATATACACATGATCACCATATACAATCCTGCCTAGCCTACAATTTGAAGAAAGCACAATCAATCTGAAATGAAATTACAAGCTAGCTACAAAAGCATATATTTCCATTATTGTACACAGGTTACACAGACCTCGAACGAATTAACATCAAGGTGGTTCCAATAACTAATAGATTTACAATTGACCTTCACTTCAACTAAAACAAACTAATATAACAATAAAAACACAATAGCCAACAAAACTCCAGCCAAAAAGATTTTCAGAGACAAAGACGAGACGAAACTCAGTTCTCCGAAAATCTCAAAGTGTTAGAACACGGACTTACCAGAATCATACGATATTCTAACAAAATCAAGCAACTTATAACTAATTAAGAACTCCATACCCCGATACTTTCAGCAATAAGTAACTTATCAATACTAACTTTTTCTCCAAACCTGTAAGAAAACTTGAGCAATCCTTGCGAATTTACGCAACCTTTCTGAACTGGATAGTCAACTATAGCACTGCCTCTTAACGGATATGCATATTCATAAAGCTCCTTCATAGACAAGTGCACTTCCCCAATATATCTATCTCCGAGCTTTCTTTTGCAGTACAACTTTATAACAAGCCTGCTACTATGATGTTCCAATTCACTTTCACTAATGATATAGTTCATAGTGAAGTTCCATGCTGGATTGGTACTGCTGTGCCTATCCACCGGGGTTCTCTTCTCCGAATCGGGCTGATTTCCGATGGAAACTCTAGCATAAACTTTCATCCTGCAAATGCTTCGAACATTTTCGAGATCATTTGCTGAGATTAAATTTATCTCCAACTTTCTGCATTCCATAATGGGGGTGTGAGTTAAAACACCACAACACACAGTTGGAGTTTATATGAAAATATTATATATATATATATATATATATATATATATAGCAAGTCTATATGTATGGAGTTTATGATAGATGTACCTATTTCTATTAATTTTTTATTATTTATATTTTAACGACTTAATAATAATTATTTATATTTTATTTAAAATATATGAAAATATTGATTATATTTATTGAATACACATGAGGTCATTGCTTACTCTATGCTATATTTATTACAAAGCCAATCAATTTAGACTAACATACTGTTGTTTTTAAGTCTTTTAAATAAATAAGTTACACTATGGAACAAGAATATAAGTACTGAGAACAATATATTTGTATTACTTTTCTTGTTGAAAATAAGATACAGACTTCAAATCCTATTTTTGATAGATGGACCTATTTCTATTAATTTTTTATTATTTATATTTTAACAACTTTATAATAATTATTTATATTTTATTTAAAATATATGAAAATATTGATTATATTTATTAAATACACATGAGGTCATTGCTTACTATATGATGTATTTATTACAAAGCCAATCAATTTAGGCTAACATACTCTTGTTTTTAAGTCTTTTAAATAAATAATTTACAGTATCGATGAAGAATATAAGTACTCAGAACAATATATTTGTATTACTTTTCTTGTTGAAAACAAGGTACAGACTTCAAATCCTATTTATGATAGATGAACCTATTTCTATTAATTTTTTATTATTTATATTTTAACAACTTTATAATAATTATTTATATTTTATTTAAAATATATGAAAATATTGATTATATTTATTAAAAATATATAATATTTTAAAATTTAATAGCATTTTATATAAAAATTAAAAAAATCTCCCTTAATCTGAGAAACACGAATTTTGCAACTCTTATATCCAACCGCAATTCATACGGAGAGTATTCTATAGTACTATAAGGGTAATAATAATATATTTCAAGACTTCTTTAACTTTCCATTTCGATACCATTTATTGGATTGCACAACACCCATTAAATATGATACAATATTAATATTGTAAAATACCACTCTATACATATTTTAACTTTTTTTGTATGCGTATTCCCTTTATGTTTTTTTTGCACTAGTTCGATATATATACGACAATGGGTTTGTATTGAAAATAACAAGGGGATAATTCTAAAATGTTATTTATAAATATATATTAATTAAACATAAATAAATAATGCATGTGAGATAAAATTATTCTACAAAAAAACTAATAAAATAAGCCGGAAGAAATACTTAAATCGTTGACTCACTCATAGCCATGCAAATGCAAGGAAGTCCTCCGGTAGTTTCCACGTTCTAGAAATAATTGACTTGTGCTTTATTGCTTGAAAATCAGACTTTCGACAGTAGTATGATCAGATTTTTGCTTGAAAATGTACTAGCTACAGTGTTGTACTTGAAAAGAGATGAAGAAAGAAAAGTTAAGATAAAAATGAGTTTTCATGGAAGTAAGAAACTAATAGCAAGGAACATTGGTGAGGAATACATGGCAGCTTGTTAGTGGAACTTCAGTACTGGTTAGGAAAGATGTTGAAAAGACAGAACATAAGAGGAGAAACTTCAGTATTTTAAAAGTTTTTAAATTTTACAAGGGAAGGTAACATTTACGAGAATACGTTTATTTAGTAAGTCTTCTCGTACATTTTGCACTTGAAGGGTAGTAGTTATGCCCACATTTTGACATGGGTTATTCTTTATTACACCTTGTTATGGATTGAACTCCCTATGAATGATACTAGGTTTCATTTATAAAAGATGTATAGCTATGTATTTCACCTAACCAGTTCATGCGCACTCACGTAAGGTAGGTGCGCCCTGACTCGTCTAGGATGGTCCGAGGACGTGTGCTTGGATAATCATGTTTTTGGTTGATACATACCATGTTTGGAACGGTATTTTCATATTAGAGATTTGTGTTGCAGCTATTTGAAAACTCATTGAAGAATTTCTATCTCTTATGTCACGCCAAAGTGGATTAAGTCCGTGAATAGTGTGTATTAAAGCCTTCAGGGGTTTGCCTGGATTAATGAAGGCCTCCACGGGTATTGAAGACCCTTACTCTGTATTCTACTGAGTTTTCCTCACTACAGAGTTATGTGCTACTGTCTTGTCTTTAATTTGGGAGATCCGTTCAGGCTGTATGGGGAATTTTGGCTATGTCTACAACTAGGGAGTTCGGTGAAATTGTTGTAGTTGATGGTGTTGACCTTGACATAATCGAGTCAAAGTTCATGAAATTCTTGGACTTTAGTTGAGTTTCGAGCAGGGATGGCCTTAGAGATTTGAGTGTCCTTAGACAAAATTTTGAAATAGTGCTCTTTTCTTTTAAGACTCTAAAAAAAATTAATTTGAAACACATATACAATACATATGTATAAATATTTTGGTGCCCTTATCATGATGGTACCCTAGGCGGGTGCCTTTGTCGCCTTACCCAAGGGCTGACCCTGGTTTCGGGCCTTCGTGACTCGACCTCACACTTATTATCACCTATTTGTACTATATTTAACCATATTGTTTCAAGTGATTGTTAAACATACTATCAATATACATATGACAGTATTGTTAACCCCACAATCCCCAACAACTCTCTAAGTTTCATGTCCACTTATGGTTACTGTGTACAATTTTCATACATTGATGATTGAACCGTATAAAAATTTTCTTTAACGGTCACTGTGTATTTTCAGTCAAACTTGAATGACCAAGTTGTACTAAACCCTTAATGCAATCATACATTTTTATCATTACTAATAATTAGTATTGTTAATCACTCTTTAAAGTAGTTTGTCAAGTCATCTTAACATAATCCAATTAGTACTAATGGACTATGAAAAATGTAATATTTAGATCTAATTAACAATGATAACTCAATTATATCGACCTTATATTTTCTTAAACGAGTTGGAATACAAATGTTTACAGAAAATATACAAACCCAAACAATAGAACATATACAAACCAAATAAAATATATTTAAACTAAATTTTTTGTATAAATATATATTTAATATTTTGAATATTTATGTTTCGAACTAGTGAAATAATTGAATTGAATTCTCCGATAATTGATTTTCCAGCTTAAGTGGTATAAAAAATTAATTTCAATAATCAATTAGTGGTATACAAAATTAATTTCAACTTTTTTTTACAAAATAACATGTCATAATGTATTATTTGCTTTGATTCATGATTTTATATATATACTTGCGAATTTTATATTATTATCAATTATATAGATGACAACCCAGTATTTAATTGGAACAAATTTCTAATACTCATAATATTTTTGACTCGCCTAGGCGGAGAAATTTGACTATCACCAACCAAAACTTATGGGCGAGTCCTGCATCCAGCCATCAAAAACGCAATCATGTAAATAGCCTTTTGGTTCTTCCTTCTTCGCAGCTTGACTTCATATGTATGGAGTTGACATATATCGAGTTGGGGTAACCGATCAAGTGTTAGGAGACAGACTTACCAGATCTCCCTACCCCGATACTTTCAGCAATAACTTCTCATTACTAACTTTTTCTCCAAACCTGTAAGAAAACTTGAGCAATCCTTGCGAATTTACGCAACCTTTCTGAACTGGATAGTCAACTATAGCACTGCCTCTTAACGGATATGCATATTCATAAAGCTCCTTCATAGACAAGTGCACTTCCCCAATATATCTATCTCCGAGCTTTCTTTTGCAGTACAACTTTATAACAAGCATGCTACTTTGATGTTCCAATTCACTTTCACTAATGGTATAGTTCATAGTGAAGTTCCATGCTGGATTGGTACTGCTGTGCCTATCCACCGGGGTTCTCTTCTCCGAATCGGGCCGATTTCCGATGGAAACTCTAGCATAAACTTTCATCTCGAAAATGTTTCGAACATTTTCGAGACCAATTGCTGAGATTAAATTTATCTCCAACATTCTGCATTCCATAATGGGGGTGTGAGTTAAAACACCACAACACACGGATACTATTATATATATAGCAATTAACAAGTCTATATGTATGGAGTTTATGATAGATGTACCTATTTATATTAATTTTTTATTATTTATATTTTAACGACTTTATAATAATTATTTATATTTTATTTAAAATATATGAAAATATTGATTATATTTATTGAATACACATGAGGTCATTGCTTACTATATTCTATATTTATTACAAAGCCAATTAATTTAGACTAACATACTGTTATTTTTAAGTCTTTTAAATAAATAAGTTACACTATGGAACAAAAATATAAGTACCGAGAAGAATATATTTGTATTACTTTTCTTGTTGAAAATAAGATACAAACTTCAAATCCTATTTTTGATAGATGAACCTATTTCTATTAATTTTTATTATTTATATTTTAACAACTTTATAATAATTATTTATATTTTATTTAAAACATATGAAAACATATGAAAATATTGATTCTATTTATTGAATACACATGAAGTCATTGCTTACTCTATGCTGTATTTATTACAAAGTCAATCAATTTAGACTAACATACTCTTATTTTTAAGTCTTCTAAATAAATAAGTTACGGAATCGATGAAGAATATAAGTACTCAGAACAATATATTTATCAATATTAATATCGTAAAATACCACTCTGTACATATTATAAAATTTTTCTATGCGTATTCCCTTTATGTTTTTTTTGCACTAGTTCGATATATACACGACAATGGGTTTGTATTGAAAATAACAAGGGGATAATTCTAAAATGTTATTTATAAATATATATTAATTAAACATAAATAAATAATGCATGTGAGATAAAATTATTCTACAAAAAAATAATAAAATAAGCCGGAAGAAATACTCAAAATCGTTGACTCACTCATAGTTATCTTCATGCAAATGCAAGGAAGTCCTCCAGTAGTTTCCACGTTGTTAACTAGAAAATTTATCATAGATTTTTATTTAAATAAGAAGACTTATAATAAATATCTTTTCTAAGAAATTGGTGAGGTAGAATCGACCACGACCGAGAATGACTTAGAATAAACCCATATAAAATTTATTATAAATTAGTTTATGATAGATTGACCTATTTCTATTAATTTTTTATTATTTATATATTAACAACTTTATAATAATTATTTATATTTTATTTAAAATATATGAAAATATTGATTATATTTATTAAATGCACATGAGGTCATTGCTTACTATATGCTGTATTTATTACAAAGCCAATCAATTTAGACTAACATACTGTTATTTTTAAGCCTTTTAAATAAAGAAGTTACCGTATAGGTGAAGAATATAAGTACTCAGAACAATATATTTGTATTACTTTTCTTGTTAAAAATAAAGTACAGACTTCAAATCCTATTTATGATAGATGAACCATTTTCTATTAATTTTTTATTATTTATATTTTAACAACTTTATAATAATAATTTATATTTTATTTAAAATATATGAAAATATTGATTATATTTAATAAAAATATATAATATCTTAAAATTTAATAGCATTTTATATAAAAATTAAAAAATCTCCCTTAATATGAAAACCACGAATTTTGTAACTCTTATATCTAACCACAACTCATACGGAGAGTATTCTATAATATTATAACGGTAATAATAATATATTTCAAGACTTCTTTAACTTTCCATTTCGATACCGTTTATTGGATTGTACAACACCCATTAGATATGATACAATATTAATATCGTAAAATACCACTCTTTACATATTATAACTGTTTGCCTATGTGTATTCCCTTTATGTTTTTTTTGCACTAGTTCGATATATATACGACAATGGGTTTGTATTGAAAATAACAAGGGGATAATTCTAAAATGTTATTTATAAATATATATTAATTAAACATAAACAAATAAATATACAGAAATCTTTGACTTCTTAAACACACTTTGTCTTTTTGATTGTCTTCTCCCAAAGTGCAGTAGTAGACTTGACAGAGTAGATAGAGATGTCAACATCATTTCTTGTGTTTTGTCTATCTACTCTGCTACGAAGAACAGACTGCCAGTTTAACTAAAATATACTATCAAACTTATTATCACCTATTTGTACTATATTTATTTCTATGTCGAACGCATAACCCACTAATAAATGATAATTATATTGATAAAAGTCTATTAATTCATTAATTTGTTGAACAAATCAATTATTTAAATTTGTAATTATTACTTAAAATATAGTAAAATAATTATTAATATTTACGTAATAACAAACCCCACAAATTAATTGACAAATTAACGAGTTGATGGAGTTTTATGAAAACATGCTCTTAAAATGATAGCAAGAGTCCATTTTGTGAGGGATCTTTTGAGTCCTTCGTTCTCAATAATTTTTAAATTTAATCACATCATTTAAATGATATACGATGATCTTTTATCAACGGTTTAAATTTTTTGGAATAATTGATCATTTTACAATAATCTATAATTATATTAAGTTTATTTTTTATATCAATTAAATTTATGTTATATTTAATTAATATTTAAATATAAAATTTTCAGTGATATACATTTCAAATATTAAACTATGACATTAAAAAAAGAGAATAGATTGTTTTATTTATTTGAACGAGAGAATAGATTATTTAATCCCGGAAAACTAGGAGAGAGTTTAACTGAAAGGCCACACAAATAAAATGGTTATAACATGGCTTTAGAAAGAAGATAAAGATGTCAAAACATACCGGTAAAGAACAATTTCCACTTCATGAATCATTTTATTCTTTTATACAAGACAGTAACTATCAAATTTATTATCACCTATTTGTATTATATTTAAACATACTGTTTCAAGTAATTGTTAAATATACTGTCAATATACATATGACATTATTGTTAACCCCACAATCCTCAACAACTCTCTAAGTTTCATGTCCAATTATGGTTAGTGTGTACAATTTTTATACCTTGATGATTGAACTGTATAAAATTCTTCTTTAACCGTCATTCTGTATTTTCGGCCAAACTTGAATGACCAAGTTGTATTAAACCCTTAATGCAATCATACATTTTTATCATTACTATTACCAATGATTAGTGTTATTAATCACTCTTTAAAGCAGTTTGTCAATTCATCTTAACATAATCCAATTAGTACTAAATGGACTATGAAAAATGTAATATTTAGATCTAATTCAATGATAACTTAATTATATGGACCTTATATTTTCTTAAACGAGTTGGAATACAAATGTTTACTGAAAATATACAAACCTAGACAATAGAACATATACAAACCAAATAAAATATATTTAAACTAAATTTTTTGTATAAATATATATTTAATATTTTGTATATTTATGTTTCGAACTAGTGAAATAATTGAATTGAATTCTCCAATAATCGATTTTGGGCTTGAGTTATTCAATTGCGTTGAATCCCCATAATTGATTTTGAGTTTGAGTTATTCAACATTATCGAATTCAACTCGTGTTCTAAATTAGTGGATGATAATCAATAAGTATTTTCGAGCTTAAGTGGTATATATACAAAATTAATTTCAATTTTTTTATACAAAATAACGTATTATAGTGTATGATTTGTTTTGATTCATGATTTTATATATATACTCATCAATTTTATAATATTATCAATTATATAGGATGACAACCCAGCATCTAATTGGGAGAATTTTCTAATACTCGTAATATTTTTGACTCGCCTAGGCGGAGAAATTTGACTCACCAACCAAAACTTATGGGCGAGTTCTGCAACAACCCATCAAATACGCAATCATGTACATAGCCTTTTCGCTCTTTCTTCTTCGCAACTTGACTTCATATGTATGGAGTTGACATATATCGAGTTGGCGTAACTGATCAAGTGTGGAAAATAATACTCCACCATTAGTATTATTTAGTACTCTCTTTCGAAAATTTATCATAGATTTTTATTTAAAAAAGAAGACTTATAATAAATATCTTTTCTAAGAAATGGGTGAGATAGAATCAACCACGACTGAGAATGGCCGAGAATAAACCCTTATAAAATTTATTATAAATTAGTTTATGATATATTGACCTATTTCTATTAATTTTATTATTATTTATATATTAACAACTTTATAATAATTATTTATATTTTATTTAAAATATATGAAAATATTGATTATATTTATTGAATACACACGAGGTCATTGCTTACTCTATGCTGTTTTTATTACAAAACCAATCAATTTAGACTAACATACTGTTATTTTTAAGTTTTTTAAATAAATAAGTTACAGTATCGATGAAGAATATAAGTACTCAGAACAATATATTTGTTTACTTTTCTTGTTGAAAACAAGGTACAGACTTCAAATCCTATTTAAAATAGATGGATCTATTTCTATTAAATTTTTATTATTTATATTTTAAAAACTTTATAATAATTATTTATATTTTATTTAAAATATAAGAAAATATTGATTATATTTATTAAAAATATATAATATTTTAAAATTTAATAGAATTTTATATAAAAATTAAAAAATCTCCCTTAATCTGAGAACCACGAATTTTGCAACTCTTATATCCAACCGCAATTCATACGGAGAGTATTCTATAGTACTATAAGGGTAATAATAATATATTTCAAGACTTCTTTAACTTTCCATTTCGATACCATTTATTGGATTGCACAACACCCATTAGATATGATACAATATTAATATTGTAATATACCACTCTATACATATTTTAACTTTTTTTGTATGCGTATTCCCTTTATGTTTTTTTTGCACTAGTTCGATATATATACGACAATGGGTTTGTATTGAAAATAACAAGGGGATAATTCTAAAATGTTATTTATAAATATATATTAATTAAACATAAATAAATAATGCATGTGAGATAAAATTATTCTACAAAAAAACTAATAAAATAAGCCGGAAGAAATACTTAAATCGTTGACTCACTCATAGCCAAGCAAATGCAAGGAAGTCCTCCGGTAGTTTCCACGTTCTAGAAATAATTGACTTGTGCTTGTATTGCAATTATGACAAATACAAGTTGTAGTAAAATACAAAAATATATTTGTTGAGAAAATTAAAAAAATTTCGTATCTATGTCAAATACATGCATGCTGATATATCAAGTTAAGTATATATATTAACTAATTATTTTACTTTTTGATATTTATTCTTTGATTTTTTTCTATTACGTTTTAAAATATTTTGATCGTATAACTATATTTAATTTTTCTAAGATTTTTTTAAATAACTATTATTGTAATTCACACAAACATACAAAAAAAGATTTTAGTTATATTATTAAAATATTTAAAAATGTATAAAAAATGTCAAACTATAAATATTGAATAGAATAAAAGATAATTAGCCAAAATAATTCCATCAAATATAGATTAACTTGGCATGGGCCTCATAAAAAAATTTAGAAGTATCGACGTTCTATCATAGGCTCATTACTCATAGCATAAGATCATTGGACAACTCACTGACAAA
The DNA here is from genome assembly GCA_028671895.1 of Oenanthe sinensis. NCBI lineage: Eukaryota > Viridiplantae > Streptophyta > Magnoliopsida > Apiales > Apiaceae > Oenanthe > Oenanthe sinensis. The sequence goes on from CM053801.1 coordinate 41,028,792, forward strand.
ACGCATCCGTTTCCATAAAAAACTCATTACTTACGAAGTCACGAGTATCTTAGATACTCCCTCCGTCTGCTCACTTTTGATAAATGTTTTATTTCATAATAGTTGTTGTTAGTCCTCTAAACAGTGTGCAGAGAGGGATTGAATATAAATTTGAAATTTTTATAAATTTTAACCAAAATTTAAATAACATATGATTTAAAGTGTAAATTATGGATGTTCATACTGTCGAGGCTATCTCTCTCCTAGCAAGATGCCTACGCACCTTCACGATTGTAAATGATCAAGTCAGAAAACATAGTACTAAGAATGATGGATTATGAGCTTTATATAGACTTTGAGAGTCTTAGAGTTAGAGTAAATTAGGTTTAAGAACCTTGTTAGACAAGCCACCTCTTTGATGAGTTTTAGATCCTTCCATTAGGTAGAAACAACTTCCTTATAGGATTGGGTGTCTTGGAGGCTACTTTTTGGCAGTTACCTTCTATTAGGACATATTAATTAGGCTGATTAATAGTCTTATTTATTAATTATGAAATTAATAAGTAAATAGGGTTTCAAGTCTTAACAATTGGGCTATATCTAACCAATTCAATAAGATCTGCATCATGAACAATAACTACCAATTGTACTTTACGGTTGGGCCAAATAGGTCTAATTAATGTAATATTAATTACATTCAAGGTTTAATTTCAGCTTATATCACTTTGCATACCTCAGACCTTGGGGAAGAAGTTTGAGACGAGAAATCAGACTTTCGCCAGTAGTATGATCAGATTTTTGCTTGAAAATGTACTAGCTACAGTGTTGTACTTGAAAAGAGATGAAGAAAGAAAAGTTAAGATAAAAATGAGTTTTCATGGAAGTAAGAAACTAATAGCAAGGAACATTGGTGAGGAATACATGGCAGCTTGTTAGTGGAGCTTCAGTAAGAGGTTCGAGGGATAACTGGTTAGGAAAGATGTTGAAAAGACAGAACATAAGAGGAGAAACTTCAGTATTTTAAAAGTTTTTAAATTTTACAAGGGAAGGTAACATTTACGAGAATACGTTTATTTAATAAGTCTTCTCGTACATTTTGCACTTGAAGGGTAGTAGTTATGCCCACATTTTGACATGGGTTATTCTTTATTACACCTTGTTATGGATTGAACTCCCTATGAATGATACTAGGTTTCATTTATAAAAGATGTATAGCTATGTATTTCACCTAACCAGTTCATGCGCACTCACGTAAGGTAGGTGCGCCCTGACTCGTCTAGGATGGTCCGAGGACGTGTGCTTGGATAATCATGTTTTTGGTTGATACATACCATGTTTGGAACGGTATTTTCATATTAGAGATTTGTGTTGCAGCTATTTGAAAACTCATTGAAGAATTTCTATCTCTTATGTCACGCCAAAGTGGATTAAGTCCGTGAATAGTGTGTATTAAAGCCTTCAGGGGTTTGCCTGGATTAATGAAGGCCTCCACGGGTATTGAAGACCCTTACTCTGTATTCTACTGAGTTTTCCTCACTACGGAGTTATGTGCTACTGTCTTGTCTTTAATTTGGGAGATCCGTTCAGGCTGTATGGGGAATTTTGGCTATGTCTACAACTAGGGAGTTCGGTGAAATTGTTGTAGTTGATGGTGTTGACCTTGACATAATCGAGTCAAAGTTCAAGAAATTCTTGGACTTTAGTTGAGTTTCGAGCAGGGATAGCCTTAGAGATTTGAGTGTCCTTAGACAAAATATTGAAATAGTGCCCTTTTCTTTTAAGACTCTAAAAAAAATTAATTTGAAACACATATACAATACATATGTATAAATATTTTGGTGCCCTTATCATGATGGTACCCTAGGCGGGTGCCTTTGTCGCCTTACCCAAGGGCCGACCCTGGTTTCGGGCCTTCGAGACTCGACCTCACACTTATTATCACCTATTTGTACTATATTTAAACATATTGTTTCAAGTGATTGTTAAACATACTATCAATATACATATGACAGTATTTTTAACCCCACAATCCCCAACAACTCTCTAAGTTTCATGTCCACTTATGGTTACTGTGTACAATTTTCATACATTGATAATTGAACCGTATGAAAATTTTCTTTAACGGTCACTGTGTATTTTCAGTCAAACTTGAATGACCAAGTTGTACTAAACCCTTAATGCAATCATACAGTTTTATCATTACTAATAATTAGTATTGTTAATCACTCTTTAAAGTAGTTTGTCAAGTAATCTTAACATAATCCAATTAGTACTAATGGACTATGAAAAATGTAATATTTAGATCTAATTAACAATGATAACTCAATTATATCGACCTTATATTTTCTTAAACGAGTTGGAATACAAATGTTTACAGAAAATATACAAACCCAAACAATAGAACATATACAAACCAAATAAAATATATTTAAACTAAATTTTTTCTATAAATATATGTTTAATATTTTGAATATTTATGTTTCGAACTAGTGAAATAATTGAATTGAATTCTCCGATAATTGATTTTCCAGCTTAAGTGGTATAAAAAATTGATTTCAATAATCAATTAGTGGTATACAAAATTAATTTCAACTTTTTTTTACAAAATAACATGTCATAATATATTATTTGTTTTGATTCATGATTTTATATATATACTTGCGAATTTTATATTATTATCAATTATATAGATGACAACCCAGCATTTAATTGGAACAAATTTCTAATACTCATAATATTTTTGACTCGCCTAGGCGGAGAAATTTGACTATCACCAACCAAAACTTATGGGCGAGTCCTGCATCCAGCCATCAAAAACGCAATCATGTAAATAGCCTTTTGGTTCTTTCTTCTTCGCAGCTTGACTTCATATGTATGGAGTTGACATATATCGAGTTGGGATAACCGATCAAGTGTTAGGAGACAGACTTACCAGATCTCCCTACCCCGATACTTTCAGCAATAACTTCTCATTACTAACTTTTTCTCCAAACCTGTAAGAAAACTTGAGCAATCCTTGCGAATTTACGCAACCTTTCTGAACTGGATAGTCAACTATAGCACTGCCTCTTAACGGATATGCATATTCATAAAGCTCCTTCATAGACAAGTGCACTTCCCCAATATATCTATCTCCGAGCTTTCTTTTGCAGTACAACTTTATAACAAGCATGCTACTTTGATGTTCCAATTCACTTTCACTAATGGTATAGTTCATAGTGAAGTTCCATGCTGGATTGGTACTGCTGTGCCTATCCACCGGGGTTCTCTTCTCCGAATCGGGCCGATTTCCGATGGAAACTCTAGCATAAACTTTCATCTCGAAAATGTTTCGAACATTTTCGAGATCAATTGCTGAGATTAAATTTATCTCCAACATTCTGCATTCCATAATGGGGGTGTGAGTTAAAACACCACAACACACGGATACTATTATATATATAGCAATTAGCAAGTCTATATGTATGGAGTTTATGATAGATGTACCTATTTATATTAATTTTTTATTATTTATATTTTAACGACTTTATAATAATTATTTATATTTTATTTAAAATATATGAAAATATTGATTATATTTGTTGAATACACATGAGGTCATTGCTTACTATATGCTATATTTATTACAAAGCCAATCAATTTAGACTAACAAACTGATGTTTTTAAGTCTTTAAAATAAATAAGTTACGGTATCGATGAAGAATATAAGTACTCAGAACAATATATTTGTATTACTTTTCTTGTTGAAAACAAGGTACATACTTCAAATCCTATTTTTGATAGATGAACCTATTTCTATTAATTTTCTATTATTTATATTTTAACAACTTTATAATAATTATTTATATTTCATTTAAAATATATGAAAATATTGATTATATTTATTGAATACACATGAGGTCATTGCTTACTATATTTTGTATTTATTACAAAGTCAATCAAATTAGACTAACATACTCTTATTTTTAAGTCTTCTAAATAAATAAGTTATGGCATCGATGAAGAATATAAATACTCAGAACAATATATTAGTCAATATTAATATCGTAAAATACCACTCTGTATATATTATAACTTTTTTTCTATGCGTATTCCCTTTATGTTTTTTTTGCACTAGTTCGATATATATACGACAATGGGTTTGTATTGAAAATAACAAGGGGATAATTCTAAAATGTTATTTATAAATATATATTGATTAAACATAAATAAATAATGCATGTGAGATAAAATTATTCTACAAAAAACTAATAAAATAAGCCGGAAGAAATACTCAAAATGTTGACTGACTCATAGTTATCTTCAATGCAAATGCAAGGAAGTCCTCCGGTAGTTTCCACGTTGTTAACTAGAAATATATTTAGTATTATTTAGTACTCTCTTTCGAAAATTTATCATAGATTTTTATTTAAATAAGAAGACTTATAATAAATATCTTTTCTAAGAAATAGGTGAGGTAGAATCCACCACGACCGAGAATGACGGAGAATAAACTCTTATAAAATTTATTATAAACTAGTTTATGAGAGATTGGCCTATTTCTATTATTTTTTTATTATTTATATATTAACAACTTTATAATAATTATTTATATTTTATTTAAAATATATGAAAATATTGATTATATTTATTAAATACAGATGAGGTCATTGCTTACTATATGCTGTATTTATTACAAAGCCAATCAATTTAGACTAACAAACTGTTGTTTTTAAGTCTTTTAAATAAATAAGTTACGGTATCGATGAAGAATATAAGTACTCAGAACAATATATTTGTATTACTTTTCTTTTTGAAAACAAGGTACAGACTTCAAATCCTATTTATGATAGATGGACCTACTTCTATTAATTTTTTATTATTTATATTTTAAAAACTTTATAATAATTATTTATATTTTATTTAAAATATATGAAAATATTGATTATATTTATTAAAAATACATAATATTTTAAAATTCAATAGAATTTTATATAAAAATTAAAAAATCTCTCTGAGAACCACGAATTTTTTAACTCTTATATCCAACCGCAATTCATACGGAGAGTATTCTATAGTATTATAAGGGTAATAATAATATATTTCAAGACTTTTTTAACTTTCCATTTCGATACCATTTATTGGATTGCACAACACCCATTAGATATGATACAATATTAATATTGTAAAATACCACTCTATACATATTTTAACTTTTTTTGTATGCGTATTCCCTTTATGTTTTTTTGCACTAGTTCGATATATATACGACAATGGGTTTGTATTGAAAATAACAAGGGGATAATTCTAAAATATTATTTATAAATATATATTAATTAAACATAAATAAATAATGCATGTGAGATAAAATTAATCTACAAAAAAACTAATAAAATAAGCCGGAAGAAATACTTAAAATCGTTGACTCACTCATAGCCATGCAAATGCAAGGAAGTCCTCCGGTAGTTTCCACGTTCTAGAAATAATTGACTTGTGCTTGTATTGCAATTATGACAAATACAAGTTGTGGTAAAATACAAATATATATTTGTTGAGAAAATTAAAAAAAATTCGTATCTATGTCAAATACATGCATGCTGATATATCAAGTTAAGTATATATATTAACTAATTATTTTACTTTTTGATATTTATTCTTTGATTTTTTTCTATTACATTTTAAAATATTTTGATCGTATAACTATATTTAATTTTTCTAAGATTTTTTTAAATAACTATTATTGTAATTCACACAAACATACAAAAAAAGATTTTAGTTATATTATTAAAATATTTTAAAATGTATAAAAAATGTCAAACTATAAATATTGAATAGAATAAAAGATAATTAGCCAAAATAATTCCATCAAATATAGATTAACTTGGCATGGCCCTCATAAAAAAAATTAGAAGTATCGACGTTCTATCATAGGCTCATTACTCATAGCTAAGGTGAGCAAAAATTTCCAAAACCGCCCAAACCACCCGTTTCAAACCGTCCAAACCGAAATTTATGGTTTTATAACGGTTTGGATTGGTTATGGTTTCATTTTTTTTAAAATCGAAAAATAATGGCTGGGTTTGGTTTTGTATTTTAAACCGACCGATATAACCGAACAGCAAACCGATAACAAATATATATATATATATATATATATATATATAATATTGAAGTGATAGTCTGATTGATACAATAGTGAATACTGAATTGATTGATACAATAGTGAATACTGAATAGACACTGGAATTTAAAGTTTTAAGTATTATTTACTTATATGGGTCGGTCCATTATCTAATTTTCATACGGGTTTGCACTTTAAATGTTTTTGCAGTTTCATTTCTTTTGTTGTTAGTTCCATTTCTTTTACTGTTGAAAGCCACCTCACACTACTTGCCATTTAGCGTTACAAAGCACTCAAAATTTTATTTTAATGGTTTAAAACCGAAACCGCCCAAACCAAACCGTTATAATTTGGGTGGTTACGGTTATGTACAAACGGTTACAGTTACGGTTATGGTTGGTTGGATTGAAAAACCGAAATATATGGTTAGGGTGGTTTTGTTATCCAAACCCGACCGTTTCATCCGATGCTCACCCCTACTCATAGCATAAGATCATTGGACAACTCACTGACAAAACGCATCTGTTTTCATATAAAACTCATTACTTACGAAGTCACGAGTATCTTAAATACTCCCTCCGTCTGCTCACTTTTGATAAATGTTTTATTTCATAATAGTTGTTATTTGTCCTCTAAACAGTGTGCAGAGAGGGATTGAATATAAATTTGAAATTTTTATAAATTTTAACCAAAATTTAAATAACATATGATTTAAAGTGTAAATAATGGATGTTCATACTGTCGAGGCTATCTCTCTCCTAGCAAGATGCCTACGCACCTTCACGATTGTAAATGATCAAGTCAGAAAACATAGTACTAAGAATGATGGATTATGAGCTTTATATAGACTTTGAGAGTCTTAGAGTTAGAGTAAATTAGGTTTAAGAACCTTGTTAGACAAACCACCTCTTTGATGAGTTTTAGATCCTTTCATTAGGTATAAACAACTTCCTTATAGGATTTAGTGTCTTGGAGGCTACTTTTTGGCAGTTACCTTCTATTAGGACATATTAATTAGGCTGATTAATAGTCTTATTTATTAATTATGAAATTAATAAGTAAATAGGGCTTCAAGTCTTAACAATTGGGCTATATCCAACCAATTCAATAAGATCTGCATCATGAACAATAACTACCAATTGTACTTTCCGGTTGGGCCAAATAGGTCTAATTAATGTAATATTAATTACATTCAAGGTTTAATTTCAGCTTATATCACTTTGCATACCTCAGAGCTTGGGGAAGAAGTTTGAGACGAGAAATCAGACTTTCGACAGTAGTATGATCAGATTTTTGCTTGAAAATGCACTAGCTACAGTGTTGTACTTGAAAAGAGATGAAGAAAGAAAAGTTAAGATAAAAATGAGTTTTCATGGAAGTAAGAAACTAATAGCAAGGAACATTGGTGAGGAATACATGGCAGCTTGTTAGTGGAGCTTCAGTAAGAGGTTCGAGGGATAACTGGTTGGGAAAGATGTTGAAAAGACAGAACATAAGAGGAGAAACTTCAGTATTTTAAAAGTTTTTAAATTTTACAATGGAAGGTAACATTTATGAGAATACGTTTATTTAATAAGTCTTCTCGTACATTTTGCACTTGAAGGGTAGTAGTTATGCCCACATTTTGACATGGGTTATTCTTTATTACACCTTGTCAGGGATTGAACTCCCTATGAATGATACTAGGTTTCATTTATAAAAGATGTATAGCTATGTATTTCACCTAACCAGTTCATGCGCACTCACGTAAGGTAGGTGCGCCCTGACTCGTCTAGGATGGTCCAAGGACGTGTGCTTGGATAATCATGTTTTTGGTTGATACATACCATGTTTGGAACGGTATTTTCATATTAGAGATTTGTGTTGCAGCTATTTGAAAACTCATTGAAGAATTTCTATCTCTTATGTCACGCCAAAGTGGATTAAGTCCGTGAATAGTGTGTATTAAAGCCTTCAGGGGTTTGCCTGGATTAATGAAGGCCTCCACGGGTATTGAAGACCCTTACTCTGTATTCTACTGAGTTTTCCTCACTACGGAGTTATGTGCTACTGTCTTGTCTTTAATTTGGGAGATCCGTTCAGGCTGTATGGGGAATTTTGGCTATGTCTACAACTAGGGAGTTCGGTGAAATTGTTGTAGTTGATGGTGTTGACCTTGACATAATCGAGTCAAAGTTCATGAAATTCTTGGACTTTAGTTGAGTTTCGAGCAGGGATGGCCTTAGAGATTTGAGTGTCCTTAGACAAAATTTTGAAATAGTGCCCTTTTCTTTTAAGACTCTAAAAAAAATTAATTTGAAACACATATACAATACATATGTATAAATATTTTGGTGCCCTTATCATGATGGTACCCTAGGCGGCTGCCTTTGTCGCCTTATCCAAGGGCCGACCCTGGTTTCGGGCCTTCGTGACTCGGCCTCACACTACTAGAAAAACTGCATATAACATCAATTGTCAACTGATGTCTGAGAAATATCTAACCGATGTCTTCGCATGTGATGTTAAAAGTATATACTTTATACATCAGTTTTCAAGTGATGTTAAAACAGATATAAGACATTGTCTCCTAAGTAAAGACGATGTTAAAACCAATTTTGTACATCAATTTTCTTATAAAAATCGATGTCTAAAGCTATGTTTAACATCAATTATTTTTATAGAAACGATTTACTAGTTTCTTTAAGGCATCATATTTTATCTTTATATCTGATGTCTAAGTAGGCTTCGTATTAGGGTAAGAAATCTATTCCTAATAGATTTCGTATTCTCTAAGAACTACGTATGCATGATTTGTATAAGTAAGGGTACGTATATACATTATTAGGGATTGGAAGTTAAGGAGCTCTAGGATGACGACAAAAAAACTCTAACAATCTCAGTTCTTATTATTTATCAATCACCATACTTCAACTACTTTTTTGTCCTCCAATCTTCTCAAATTTTATTTCAGCATACATTCTTAATATTTGCTAATTATCGAATTTCTTCTTCAACATAATCTTTTGAATATTTGAAAGGCATATGACTAGGCCTATTTGTAATAATTAGATGACAACTCAACTCAGATAAGAAACAAAAGTAAATAAGAAATATGATAACAAGAATCAAGACGAAGAAAGTTAACTATACTGTCAATCCTTGATAATTCATCCATACATATTGTCTTCAAAGTTACTGTCAACTATCTCCGTCAATGTTGCTATTTGTAAAATTTGTTGTCTTCAATTCTTCATTTGCCGCCAAGTTTACTCTCGAGTGAATAGTTGATGTCAGCTACTCCTTTGTACTGTTACTTGAATATGCTGTCATAGGCTTGAGTATTTTATGTTACTCTCTGAGATTTGAAACATGCTGTGCATGAACACTTTGTGAATTTCCACTTCATAAATCATTTTATTCTTTTATACAAGACAATAACTATCAAACTTATTATCACCTTACTGTTTCAAGTGATTGTTAAACATACTGTCAATATACATATGACAGTATTGTTAACCCCACAATCCCCAACAACTCTCTAAGTTTCATGTCCACTTATGGTTACTGTGTACAATTTTCATACCTTGATGATTGAACCGTATAAATTTTTTCTTTAACGGTCACTGTGTATTTTCGGCCAAACTTGAATGACCAAGTTGTACTAAACCCTTAATGCAATCATACATTTTTATCATTACTAATGATTAGTGTTGTTAATCACTCTTTAAAGTAGTTTGTCAAGTCATCTTAACATAATCCAATTATTACTAATGGACTATGAAAAATGTAATATTTAGATCTAATTAACAATGATAACTCAATTATATCGACCTTATATTTTCTTAAACGAGTTGGAATACAAATATTTACAGAAAATATACAAACCTAGACAATAGAACATATACAAACCAAATAAAATATTTTTAAACTAAATTTTTTGTATAAGTATATATTTAATATTTTGTATATTTATGTTTCGAACTAGTGAAATAATTGAATTGAATTCTCCGATAATTGATTTTGGGCTTGAGTTATTCAATTGCGTTGAATCCCCATAATTGATTTTGAGTTTGAGTTATTCAACATTATTGAATTGAACTCGTGTTCTAAATTAGTGGATGATAATCAATAAGTATTTTCCAGCTTAAGTGGTATAAAAAATTAATTTCAATAATCAATAAGTGGTATACAAAATTAATTTCAACTTTTTTTTAACAAAATAACATGTCATAATATATGATTTGTTTTGATTCATGATTTTATATATACACTCGCGAATTTTATATTATTACCAATTATATAGATGACAACCCAACATTTAATTCGAACAATTTTCTAATGCTCATAATATTTTTGACTCGCCTAGGCGGAGAAATTTGACTATCACCAACCAAAACTAATGGGCAAGTTCTGCAACCACCCATCAAAAACGCAATCATATACATAGCCTTTTGGTTCTTTCTTCTTCGCAGCTTGACTTCATGTGTATGGAGTTGACATATATCGAGTTGGTGTAACCGATCAAGTGTTAGGAGACGGACTTACTAGATCTCCCTACCCCGATACTTTCAGCAATAACTACTCATTACTAACTTTTTCTCCAAACCTGTAAGAAAACTTGAGCAATCCTTGCGAATTTACGCAACCTTTCTGAACTGGATAGTCAACTATAGCACTGCCTCTTAACGGATATGCATATTCATAAAGCTCCTTCATAGACAAGTTCACTTCCCCAATATATCTATCTCCGAGCATTCTTTTGCAGTACAACTTTATAACAAGCATGCTACTATGATATTCCAATTCACTTTCACTAATGGTATAGTTCATAGTGAAGTTCCATACTGGATTGGTACTGCTGTGCCTATCCACCGGGGTTCTCTTCTCCGAATCGGGCCGATTTCCGATGGAAACTCTAGCATAAACTTTCATCTCGAAAATGTTTCGAACATTTTCGAGATCAATTGCTGAGATTAAATTTATCTCCAACATTCTGCATTCCATAATGGGGGTGTGAGTTAAAACAACACAACACACGGATACTATTATATATAGCAATTAGCAAGTCTATATGTATGGAGTTTATGATAGATGTACCTATTTCTATTAATTTTTTATTATTTATATTTTAACGACTTTATAATAATTATTTATATTTTATTTAAAATATATGAAAATATTGATTATATTTATTGAATACACATGAGGTCATTGCTTACTATATTCTATATTTATTACAAAGCCAATCAATTTAGACTAACATACTGTTATTTTTAAGTCTTTTAAATAAATAAGTTACACTATGGAACAAGAATATAAGTACTGAGAAGAATATATTTGTATTACTTTTCTTGCAGAAAATAAGATACAGACTTCAAATCCTATTTTTGATAGATGATCCTATTTCTATTAATTTTTTATTATTTATATTTTAACAACTTTATAATAAATATTTATATTTTATTTAAAACATATGAAAATATTGATTATATTTATTGAATACACATGAGGTCATTGCTTACTCTATGTTGTATTTATTACAAAGCCAATCAATTTAGACTAATATACTCTTATTTTTAAGTCTTCTAAATAAATAAGTTACGGAATCGATGAAGAATATAAGTACTCAGAACAATATATTTATCAATATTAATATCGTAAAATACCACTCTGTACATATTATAAATTTTTTCTATGCGTATTCCCTTTATGTTTTTTTTGCACTAGTTCGATATATACACGACAATGGGTTTTTATTGAAAATAACAAGGGGATAATTCTAAAATGTTATTTATAAATATATATTAATTAAACATAAATAAATAATGCATGTGAGATAAAATTATTCTACAAAAAAATAATAAAATAAGCCGGTAGAAATACTCAAAATCGTTGACTCACTCATAGTTATCTTCATGCAAATGCAAGGAAGTCCTCCAGTAGTTTCCACGTTGTTAACTAGAAAATTTATCATAGATTTTTATTTAAATAAGAAGACTTATAATAAAATATCTTTTCTAAGAAATGGGTGAGTTAGAATCGACCACGACCGAGAATGACTTAGGATAAACCCTTATAAAATTTATTATAAATTAGTTTATGATAGATTGACCTATTTCTATTAATTTTTTATTATTTATATATTAACAACTTTATAATAATTATTTATATTTTATTTAAAATATATGAAAATATTGATTATATTTATTAAATGCACATGAGGTCGTTGCTTACTATATGCTATATTTATTACAAAGCCAATCAATTTAGACTAACATACTGTTATTTTTAAGTCTTTTAAATAAAGAAGTTACCGTATAGGTGAAGAATATAAGTACTCAGAACAATATATTTGTATTACTTTTCTTGTTAAAAACAAGGTACAGACTTCAAATCCTATTTATGATAGATGAACCTATTTCTATTAATTTTTTATTATTTATATTTTAACAACTTTATAATAATAATTTATATTTTATTTAAAATATATGAAAATATTGATTATATTTATTAAAAATATATAATATTTTAAAATTTAATAGCATTTTATATAAAAATTAAAAAATCTCCCTTAATATGAAAACCACGAATTTTGTAACTCTTATATCCAACCACATTTCATACGGAGAGTATTCTATAATATTATAACGGTAATAATAATATATTTCAAGACTTCTTTAACTTTCCATTTCGATACTGTTTATTGGATTGTACAACACCCATTAGATATGATACAATATTAATATCCTAAAATACCACTCTGTACATATTATAACTCTTTGCCTATGTGTATTCCCTTTATGTTTTTTTTGCACTAGTTCGATATATATACGACAATGGGTTTGTATTGAAAATAACAAGGGGATAATTCTAAAATGTTATTTATAAATATATATTAATTAAACATAAATAAATAAATATACAGAAATCTTTGACTTCTTAAACACACTTTGTCTTTTTGATTGTCTTCTCTTAAAGTGCAGTAGTAGACTTGACAGAGTAGATAGATATGTCAACATCATTTCTTGTGTTTTGTCTATCTACTCTGCTACGAAGAACAGACTCCCAGTTTAACTAAAATATACTATCAAACTTATTATCACATATTTGTACTATATTTAATTCTATGTCGAATGCATAACCCACTAATAAATGATAATTATATTGATAAAAGTCTATTAATTCATTAATTTGTTGAACAAATCAATTATTTAAATTTGTAATTATTACTTAAAATATAGTAAAATAATTATTAATATTTACGTAATAACAAACCCCACAAATTAATTGACAAATTAACGAGTTGATGGAGTTTTATGAATACATGCTCTTAAAATGATAGCAAGAGTCCATTTAGTGAGGGATCTTTTGAGTCCTTCGTTCTCAATAATTTTTAAATTTAATCACATCATTTAAATGATATACGATGATCTTTTATCAACGGTTTAAATTTTTTGGAATAATTGATTATTTTACAATAATCTATAATTATATTAAGTTTAATTTTTATATCAATTAAATTTATGTTATATTTAATTAATATTTAAATATAAAATTTTCTGTGATATACATTTCAAATATTAAACTATGACATTAAAAAAAGAGAATAGATTGTTTTATTTATTTGAACGAGAGAATAGATTATTTAATCCCGGAAAACTAGGAGAGAGTTTAACTAAAAGGCCACACAAATAAAATGGGTATAACATGGCTTTAGAAAGAAGATAAAGATGTCAAAACATACCGGTAAAGAACAATTTCCACTTCATGAATCATTTTATTCTTTTATACAAGACAGTAACTATCAAACTTATTATCACCTATTTGTATTATATTTAAACATACTGTTTCAAGTAATTGTTAAATATACTGTCAATATACATATGACATTATTGTTAACCCGACAATCCTCAACAACTCTCTAAGTTTCATGTCCAATTATGGTTAGTGTGTACAATTTTTATACCTTGATGATTGAACTGTATAAAATTCTTCTTTAACGGTCATTCTGTATTTTCGGCCAAACTTGAATGACCAAGTTGTACTAAACCCTTAATGCAATCATACATTTTTATCATTACCATTACCAATGATTAGTGTTGTTAATCACTCTTTAAAGTAGTTTGTCAATTCATCTTAACATAATCCAATTAGTACTAAATGGACTATGAAAAATGTAATATTTAGATCTAATTAACAATGATAACTCAATTATATGGACCTTATATTTTCTTAAACGAGTTGGAATACAAATGTTTACTGAAAATATACAAACCTAGACAATAGAACATATACAAACCAAATAAAATATATTTAAACTAAATTTTTTGTATAAATATATATTTAATATTTTGTATATTTATGTTTCGAACTAGTGAAATAATTGAATTGAATTCTCCAATAATCGATTTTGGGCTTGAGTTATTCAATTGCGTTGAATCCCCATAATTGATTTTGAGTTTGAGTTATTCAACATTATCGAATTCAACTCGTGTTCTAAATTAGTGGATGATAATCAATAAGTATTTTCCAGCTTAAGTGGTATAAAAAATTAATTTCAATAATCAATAAGTGGTATACAAAATTAATTTCAATTTTTTTATACAAAATAACGTATTATAGTGTATGATTTGTTTTGATTCATGATTTTATATATATACTCATCAATTTTATAATATTATCAATTATATAGGAAGACAACCCAGCATCTAATTGGGAGAATTTTCTAATACTCGTAATATTTTTGACTCGCCTAGGCGGAGAAATTTGACTCACCAACCAAAACTCATGGGCGAGTTCTGCAACAACCCATCAAATACGCAATCATGTACATAGCCTTTTCGCTCTTTCTTCTTCGCAACTTGACTTCATATGTATGGAGTTGACATATATCGAGTTGGCGTAACTGATCAAGTGTGGAAAATAATACTCCACCATTAGTATTATTTAGTACTCTCTTTCGAAAATTTATCATAGATTTTTATTTAAAAAAGAAGACTTATAATAAATATCTTTTCTAAGAAATGAGTGAGATAAAATCAACCATGACTGAGAATGACCGAGAATAAACCCTTATAAAATTTATTATAAATTAGTTTATGATAGATTGACCTATTTCTATTAATTTTATTATTATTTATATATTAACAACTTTATAATAATTATTTATATTTTATTTAAAATATATGAAAATATTGATTATATTTATTGAATACACACGAGGTCATTGCTTACTCTATGCTGTTTTTATTACAAAACCAATCAATTTAGACTAACATACTGTTATTTTTAAGTCTTTTAAATAAATAAGTTACAGTATGGATGAAGAATATAAGTACTCAGAACAATATATTTGTTTACTTTTCTTGTTGAAAACAAGGTACAGACTTCAAATCCTATTTAAAATAGATGGATCTATTTCTATTAAATTTTTATTATTTATATTTTATAAACTTTATAATACTTATTTATATTTTATTTAAAATATATGAAAATATTGATTATATTTATTAAAAATATATAATATTTTAAAATTTAATAGCATTTTATATAAAAATTAAAAAAATCTCCCTTAATCTGAGAACCACGAATTTTGCAACTCTTATATCCAACCGCAATTCATACGGAGAGTATTCTATAGTACTATAAGGGTAATAATAATATATTTCAAGACTTCTTTAACTTTCCATTTCGATACCATTTATTGGATCGCACAACACCCATTAGATATGATACAATATTAATATTGTAAAATACCACTCTATACATATTTTAACTTTTTTTGTATGCGTATTCCCTTTATGTTTTTTTTGCACTAGTTCGATATATATACGACAATGGGTTTGTATTGAAAATAATAAGGGGATAATTCTAAAATGTTATTTATAAATATATATTAATTAAACATAAATAAATAATGCATGTGAGATAAAATTATTCTACAAAAAAACCAAGTTTTTGGTTGATACATACCATGTTTGGAACGGTATTTTCATATTAGAGATTTGTATTGCAGCTATTTGAAAACTCATTGAAGAATTTCTATCTCTTATGTCACGCCAAAGTGGATTAAGTCCGTGAATAGTGTGTATTAAAGCCTTCAGGGGTTTGCCTGGATTAATGAAGGCCTCCACGGGTATTGAAGACCCTTACTCTGTATTCTACTGAGTTTTCCTCACTACGGAGTTATGTGCTACTGTCTTGTCTTTAATTTGGGAGATCCGTTCAGGCTGTATGGGGAATTTTGGCTATGTCTACAACTAGGGAGTTCGGTGAAATTGTTGTAGTTGATGGTGTTGACCTTGACATAATCGAGTCAAAGTTCATGAAATTCTTGGACTTTAGTTGAGTTTCGAGCAGGGATGGCCTTAGAGATTTGAGTGTCCTTAGACAAAATTTTGAAATAGTGCCCTTTTCTTTTAAGACTCTAAAAAAAATTAATTTGAAACACATATACAATACATATGTATAAATATTTTGGTGCCCTTATCATGATGGTACCCTAGGCGGCTGCCTTCGTCGCCTTTCCCAAGGGCCGACCCTGGTTTCGGGCCTTCGTGACTCGACCTCACACTTAATATCACCTATTTGTACTATATTTAAACATATTGTTTCAAGTGATTGTTAAACATATTATCAATATACATATGACAGTATTGTTAACCCCACAATCCCCAACAACTTTCTAAGTTTCATGTCCACTTATGGTTACTGTGTACAATTTTCATACATTGATGATTGAACCGTATAAAAATTTTCTTTAACGGTCACTGTGTATTTTCAGTCAAACTTGAATGACCAAGTTGTACTAAACCCTTAATGCAATCATACATTTTTATCATTACTAATAATTAGTATTGTTAATCACTCTTTAAAGTAGTTTGTCAAGTCATCTTAACATAATCCAATTAGTACTAATGGACTATGAAAAATGTAATATTTAGATCTAATTAACAATGATAACTCAATTATATCGACCTTATATTTTCTTAAACGAGTTGGAATACAAATGTTTACAGAAAATATACAAACCCAAACAATAGAACATATACAAACCAAATAAAATATATTTAAACTAAATTTTTTGTATAAATATATATTTAATATTTTGAATATTTATGTTTCGAACTAGTGAAATAATTGAATTGAATTCTCCGATAATTGATTTTCCAGCTTAAGTGGTATTAAAAATTAATTTCAATAATCAATTAGTGGTATACAAAATTAATTTCAACTTTTTTTTACAAAATAACATGTCATAATGTATTATTTGTTTTGATTCATGATTTTATATATATACTTGCGAATTTTATATTATTATCAATTATATAGATGACAACCCAGCATTTAATTGGAACAAATTTCTAATACTCATAATATTTTTGACTCGCCTAGGCGGAGAAATTTGACTATCACCAACCAAAACTTATGGGCGAGTCCTGCAACCAGCCATCAAAAACGCAATCATGTAAATAGCCTTTTGGTTCTTTCTTCTTCGCAGCTTGACTTCATATGTATGGAGTTGACATATATGGAGTTGGTGTAACCGATCAAGTGTTAGGAGACGGACTTACCAGATCTCCCTACCCCAATACTTTCAGCAATAACTTCTCATTACTAACTTTCTCTCCAAACCTGTAAGAAAACTTGAGCAATCCTTGCGAATTTACGCAACCTTTCTGAACTGGATAGTCAACTATAGCACTGCCTCTTAACGGATATGCATATTCATAAAGCTCCTTCATAGACAAGTGCACTTCCCCAATATATCTATCTCCGAGCTTTCTTTTGCAGTACAACTTTATAACAAGCATGCTACTTTGATGTTCCAATTCACTTTCACTAATGGTATAGTTCATAGTGAAGTTCCATGCTGGATTGGTACTGCTGTGCCTATCCACCGGGGTTCTCTTCTCCGAATCGGGCCGATTTCCGATGGAAACTCTAGCATAAACTTTCATCTCGAAAATGTTTCGAACATTTTCGAGATCAATTGCTGAGATTAAATTTATCTCCAACATTCTGCATTCCATAATGGGGGTGTGAGTTAAAACACCACAACACACGGATACTATTATATATATAGCAATTAGCAAGTCTATATGTATGGAGTTTATGATAGATGTACCTATTTATATTAATTTTTTATTATTTATATTTTAACGACTTTATAATAATTATTTATATTTTATTTAAAATATATGAAAATATTGATTATATTTATTGAATACACATGAGGTCATTGCTTACTATATGCTATATTTATTACAAAGCCAATCAATTTAGACTAACAAACTGTTGTTTTTAAGTCTTTAAAATAAATAAGTTACGGTATCGATGAAGAATATAAGTACTCAGAACAATATATTTGTATTACTTTTTTCTTGTTGAAAACAAGGTACATACTTCAAATCCTATTTTTGATAGATGAACCTATTTCTATTAATTTTCTATTATTTATATTTTAACAACTTTATAATAATTATTTATATTTCATTTAAAATATATGAAAATATTGATTATATTTATTGAATACACATGAGGTCATTGCTTACTATATTTTGTATTTATTACAAAGTCAATCAATTTAGACTAACATACTCTTATTTTTAAGTCCTCTAAATAAATAAGTTATGGCATCGATGAAGAATATAAATACTCAGAACAATATATTAGTCAATATTAATATCGTAAAATACCACTCTGTACATATTATAACTTTTTTTCTATGCGTATTCCCTTTATGTTTTTTTTGCACTAGTTCGATATATATACGACAATGGGTTTGTATTGAAAATAACAAGGGGATAATTCTAAAATGTTATTTATAAATATATATTGATTAAACATAAATAAATAATGCATGTGAGATAAAATTATTCTACAAAAAATTAAAAAATCTCTGAGAACCACAAATTTTGTAACTCTTATATCCAACCGCAATTCATACGGAGAGTATTCTATAGTACTATAAGGGTAATAATAATATATTTCAAGACTTCTTTAACTTTCCATTTCGATACCATTTATTGGATTGCACAACACCCATTAGATATGATACAATATTAATATTGTAAAATACCACTCTATACATATTTTAACTTTTTTTGTATGCGTATTCCCTTTATGTTTTTTTTTGCACTAGTTCGATATATATACGACAATGGATTTGTATTGAAAATAACAAGGGGATAATTCTAAAATGTTATTTATAAATATATATTAATTAAACATATATAAATAATGCATGTGAGATAAAATTATTCTACAAAAAAACTAATAAACATATATAAATATATATTAATTAAACATATATAAGCCGAAAGAAATACTTAAGATCGTTGACTCACTCATAGCCATGCAAATGCAAGGAAGTCCTCCGGCAGTTTCCACGTTGTTAACTAGAACTTGTATTGCAATTATGATAAATACAAGTTGTGGTAAAATACAAATATATATATTTGTTGAGAAAATTAAAAAATGTTCGTATCTATGTCAAATACATGCATGCTGATATATCAAGTTAAGTATATATATTAACTAATTATTTTACTTTTTGATATTTATTCTTTGATTTATCTATTACATTTTAAAATATTTTGATTGTATAACGATATTTAATTTTTCTAAGATTTTTTTAAATAACTATTATTGTAATTCACACAAACATACAAAAAAAAAAGATTTTAGTTATATTATTAAAATATTTAAAAATGTATAAAAAATGTCAGACTATAAATATTGAATAGAATAAAAGATAATTAGCCAAAATAATTCCATCAAATATAGATTAACTTGACATGGGCCTCATAAAACAATTTAGAAGTATCGACGTTCTATCATAGGCTCATTACTCATAGCATAAGATCATTGGACAACTCACTGACAAAACGCATCCGTTTTCATATAAAAGTCATTACTTATGAAGTATCTTAGATACTCCCTCCGTCTGCTCACTTTTGATAAATGTTTTATTTCATAATAATTGTTGTTGTTTGTCCTCTAAACAGTGTGCAGAGAGGGATTGAATATAAATTTGAAATTTTTATAAATTTTAAACGAAATTTAAATAACATATGATTTAAAGTTTAAATAATGGATGTTCATACTGTCGAGACTATCTCTCTCCTAGCAAGATACCTACGCACCTTCACGATTGTAAATGATCAAGTCAGAAAACATAGTACTAAGAATGATGGATTATGAGCTTTATATAGACTTTGAGAGTCTTAGAGTTAGAGTAAATTAGGTTTAAGAACCTTTTAGACAAGCCACCTCTTTGATGAGTTTTAGATCCTTCCATTAGGTAGAAACAACTTCCTTAAAGGATTGTGTGTCTTGGAGGCTACTTTTTGACAGTTACCTTCTATTAGGACATATTATTAGGCTGATTAATAGCCTTATTTATTAATTATGAAATTAATAAATAAATAGGGCTTCAAGCCTTAACAATTGGGCTATATCCAACCAATTCAATAAGATCTACATCATGAACAAGAACTACTAATTGTGCTTTATGGTGGGCTAAATAGGTATAATTAATGTATTAAGTCTTCTAGTACATTTTGCACTTGAAGGGTAGTAGTTATGCCCACATTTTGACATGGGTTATTCTTTATTACACCTTGTTATGGATTGAACTCCCTATGAATGATACTAGGTTTCATTTGTAAAAGATGTATAGCTATGTATTTCACCTAACCAGTTCATGCGCACTTACGTAGGGTAGGTGCGCCCTGACTCGTACAGGATGGTCCAAGGACGTGTGCTTGGATAATCATGTTTTTGGTTGATACATACCATGTTTGGAAAGGTATTTTCATATTAGAGATTTGTGTTGCAGCTATTTGAAAACTCATTTAAGAATTTCTATCTCTTATGTCACGCCAAAGTGGATTAAGTCCTTGAATAGTGCGAAGTAAAGCCTTCAGGGGTTTGCCTGGATTAATGAAGGCCTCCACGGGTATTGAAGACCCTTACTCTGTATTCTACTGAGTTTTTCTCACTACGGAGTTATGTGCTACTGTCTTGTCTTTAATTTGGGAGATCCGTTCAGGTTGTAGGGGGATTTTGGCTATGTCTACAACTAGGGAGTTCGGTGAAATTGTTGTAGTTGATGGTCTTGACCTTGACATATTCGAGTCAAAGTTCATGAAATTCTTGGACTTTAGTTGAGTTTCGAGCAGGGATGGCCTTAGAGATTTGAGTTTCCTAGACAAAATTTTGAAATAGTGCCCTTTTCTTTTAAGACTCTAAAAAAAATTAATTTGAAACATATATATAATACATATGTATAAATATTTTGGTGCCCCTATCATGATGGTACCCTAGGCGGCTGCCTTTATCGCCTTACCCAAGGGCCGACCCTGGTTTTGGGCCTTCGTGACTCGGCCTCACACTATTAGAAAAACTGCATACAACATCAGTTGTCAACTGATGTCTGAGAAATATCTAACCGATGTCTTCGCATGTGATGTTAAAAGTATATACTTTACACATCCGTTTTCAAGTGATGTTAAAACAGATATAAGACATTGTCTCCTAAGTAAAGACGATGTTAAAACCAATTTTGTTCATCAATTTTCTTATAAAAGTCGATGTCTAAAGCTATGTTTAACATCAGTTATTTTTATAGAAACGATTTATTAGTTTCTTTAAAACATCATATTTTATCTTTATATCTGATGTCTAAGTAGGCTTCGTATTAGGGTAAGAAATCTATTCCTAATAGATTTCGTATTCTCTAAGAACTACGTATACTTGATTTGTATAAGTAACGGTACGTAGATACATTATTAGAGATTGTAAGTTAAGGAGCTCTAGGACGACGACCAAAAAACTCTAACAATCTCAGTCCTTATTATTTATCAATCACCATACTCCAACTACTTTTCTATCCTCCAGTCTTCTCAAATTTTATTTCAGCATACATTCTCAATATTTGCTAATTATCGAATTTCTTCATCAACATAATCTTTTGAATATTTGAAAGGCATATGACTAGGCCTATTTGTAATAATTAGATGACAACTCAACTCAGATAAGAAACAGAAGTAAATAATAAATATGATAACAAGAATCAAGACGAAGAAAGTTAACTAGACACAAAGAATCCTAAATATCAGAAGTGTTCTAATGAAGATGTTACTCTACACCGGAAGAAGTTCATTAATATGTTCAAGCATCGGTGAAAAATAAAGAAGTAGTATTTCAGAAGAGTTCAGAAGATATAGAAGATTCCAAGTGGCTACTACAGAAAGATTCCAGGAAAAGAAAATATTGAAGACAAAGCTAGAAGCAAGACAAGACACAAAGACCAATACATCAGAAATGAGAATCGACATTGTAGTTAGTCATTTGTGAACCAGACCAGTGTACAGGGTGTTAACAAAGTCAGTGAAGATTCGTCATCCAAAAGTCAAGTGGTTAGAAATGTTATTGTTGAAGAACAAAAGAGTTTTATCTATATCAACAATAGTCATACAGTCAAGACTATTAGTTTAATTCTCTATTAATTAAATAAATAAATTAGTTAATTTAATTAGTAAATTAATTCACTTAGAATTAATTTATTTTTTAAATTAATTAAAGGATTAATTAATTTAGAATTATTTTATAATGAAGAAGACAGAAGCTGGAAGCTCAAAGGGATACAGATACAGCTAAACAGGCCTGACGGTACTGACTTAAAGAAAAGACGGAAAAATAATTGACACGGAAGAAATGCAGAGTCATATATTCTTAAAAGTGGAACCCCGGTTGGAATTGATTTATCATTTCCATGTCAAAAGGAGTTCGGTTTCAAACGTTTAGGAGACCGCAACTTAGAGCGTAAAGATTTATTTTTATTAATAAATATTTTATTTATTTAGCAAATTATATTTATAAATATCTAAATAATATTAGATATTTATTTTTATAATTTCTGAATTAAATTTATTATTTATTAATCAAAGATTATAAACTATGCGGGTCTAAAAGCATTTCTACGGAGACTATCCACTAAAAGACAAAATAGGCCCCTGTTTGTTCAAATTGAAGGGGCATGTGTTTTTTGTTTTTGAATAAGCCAATAGAAGTTTGCCACGTGTCCATTCAAAAGAAAAAGAATTGAATTGGCAGTTGATTCAAAAGTCTTACCGAAGCTTGTTAAAGAAAAGTCTTACCGTGACTTTTAATTAGAAAATCTTACTGAGAAATCCAATAACACTTTAATTAAAAGTCTTACCGAATTAATTCAATAAGATCTTTTAAAAGTCTTACCGAATTAATTCAATAAGATCTTTTAAAAAGTCTTAGCGAGCAGTTTTTAAAAGGCTTACCAAATTTTAAAGTAAAAAAAGTCTTGCTGGGCATTAGAAAAAAAAGTCTTACCGAGTTTTAAAAGTCTGGCCCAGCTTATTTAAAAAGTCTTGAAGGCTAAATTATAAAGTCTTTTAATTTTTTAAATAAGTTTTATTCAAAAGTCTTTGTTGGGTCTCGGAGATCGTAGAGGGGGGGTGAATACGATTCCCAATTGAAATTATGACTATTAATTATTTTTGGGACAACATAAAAATTACTTAGGTTCAAACCCGGGTACTGTTCATCATCTTCTTCAACCTCAAGAACACCATTAAAATAACCAAGATAATGAACGGTAAATCATCCAAAACACACAACACAACAAGATCCAAGAATATAACTTTATATTCATTGAAGTGGGGTAGATGCTACAAACAAGTTCAAGAACATAAGCTCAAGAACACAACAAAGAAGTGATTTTTGTCTCCTCTAAAACTATTACATTTTGTAGATCTAGGAGACAAAAATCAACCCTATCTTCTATACAAGATTTAGCAAGTGTTTACAATAGAAAGATAGATGAGTGGTATGATAAAGAAAATCATGGCCCCAAAATATTAAAGTATTAGTTCGGCCATGGGGGAGAGAATAATTTCTCTCTCTCTCCCCTTTTCTTTCTCATCCGAATTCTTACTGAAGATAAAGACTTGGATTCTTTTTGTATATAGAAAAAGGGGTTGCTTTTTGCTTTTCCACCTTTTACTCTTGTCCACTCAAATCTTTTCTTCAAAGTCATGTGCCAAGCATGCATTTGGAAATATTTAATGTAAAAGTAATATTTAAATAAATATATATAATATAAATAAAGAGTGTCTTTATTTATAAAATATATAAATAATTAAATAAATACTTTATTTAATTAAATTAAATATTTCCATTCCACTCTCCAATTTATGTAGACTTCTTTATCCAAATACTGGGCCCCGTATACGTGACTCCACCACGTCCAAGTATTTGGCCTTCTAATCTGTGAAGCTTTAGTAAGATCCAATCAGGTTGTGCCGTCTGTCCCTTATCCATTAGGCTGACATTTCTCCAACACTGATTTACCACCTTTGTTGATCTTTCACATGACTCAAGAAAACCAACAACTTTAGAATGATTAACACCATATTAACCGACGAGAGCTTGCCTCCAATGTCCTGACACTTGATGCAACGGTCTGGTTCATAAGTGACTAGTCTTGATAGGGGCTCTTGATTCCGAACATGATTCCACATTCTTCTTTGCAAACCTTACTTGTTGCTTCGATTGTAATGCACTAAAATCGTCATAGACTAAGACAATCTTCTGTAGCTTCCACATCCTTGAATAGATGTCAACATCTTTTATTCTCCACTGAGGCATGAACATGTTAATAAACTTCTTCCAGTGAGCTTCAAGTCTGTAGATGATCCTTTGATACTTTGTCTTAACTGAACTCTGTGATCCAAGATTTCTGTGCACCTGCATATTATTACATGTCCTGTTCTATTATTGAGTTATCATCAACCATTACATAGAGATTACATTTAACATTTCTATTACACATGAAAGTGCAGTGAGTTACTTCCCTTCACTCCTATCTCCCCTTTCAATCTCCCCCTATTTGGTTGATATGGAATAACAATCAAATACTATTTCCCTTTACAATCTCTCCCAAAAGCAATTAAATAAAATTAACTACTAGAGGATAACTCAACTAACATACAAGAAACAATTAAAGTACTGGACATGAAAATAATATACAAAAGGTTCTGGAAAGATATAATCAGTTAAATCCAGATTTCCTGAGTTGCTGAAAATGAATGATGAATTTCTGAATTTCATTTTCCTTTAGCTTCCTCCACTTCAATGTTCTTCAAAGATGGTGTTCTTTCAATAAAGAAACAAATCATTAGTAAAGACTTCTGAACAATCATTCTTGTTCGTCTTGCAATTCGAACTAGAACATACAGCTCTCTATGTTCCCCATAAGAGGTCAACTCATTCTCCCCTTAAGGTTGTTCTCTCTTGGAATGAAAGTCACTTCTTCTTTTTCTTCAGGATGTTCTATTTCCAGGAAACATATTTTTCTTTCTTCCCTGCACTACTCCACTGACTTCATCTATCACTGAAACAAGAAATAGAACACACTTGGACACTTCTCAGATGCCCCTTGAAAATCTCCTTCACATTCTTCTTTACCCAGAAAACTTCTACTTAGCAAAAACTCCCCCTGAGTTGATACTCTTCAAAGAAATCTTCATTTTCATTCATTGATCGTGCTAGAAAGAATTCTTCTGCCGAACCTCTCCTAAGAATGTTACAAGGACAAATCTTCAAACAAATAGAGCAAAATCCCTTAGATATCTTTTCAGAATAAGATATAGCATTGCAAACAAAGATGTTAAGATTCTCCATAACTTCTTCCCCTTAGTACGACAAGTAACTTCTTCCCAATTGACAAAAAGTAACTTCTCCACTTCAGACAAAAAATTAGTTAAATCTACAATACCTTTAGGGATTAGGCTCCAACCAATTACTAAGAAACTCCCCCTTAGTAATTTCTCCCTTGCATCACTAAGGTTCAATTTTATCTAATTCTCCCCTTAGTTCATGCAAGCTCCAATCCACCCTTGTGTCTTTAGATATCCTCTAAGTAACCTCCACAAGATAGGATTGACAGATCTCGTTTCTTGTAGATCTCGTTTCTTGTATCACCAAATTCTCCCCCTTAGTTGAGAATATCCTTTAAAACAATAAAAGTATCATCGACATCCAATCGAATAACAAACTCTCCTCCAATTGAACATAAAATCCTCCTTAGGCCTAAAAATTAATGTCTCCCCCTTTGAGATTGAGAACAACATGAATTAATAGACCCAAAGGTAATAGTTTGGACATTCATACTAAGCTTCAGCTAGACTCTTCTTCAGCTTGCCTTCCAGAAAAGAATCTCTTCAACATTTCAGAGCTGGAAAATTCAGTAACAAGATTCAAGCATAGTAGCAAGGTTAGTGTTTGGTCTATGGTTTCCTCACTTCTACTACGTTCTGTTGGTGTTTACACTTTCAAGCATAAGTGTTCCACTCATTTCTCTCCCTATTTCTCTCACTCAAGAGTTTCACTCCCTCACTTCACTCAAGTGTTTCTCTCCCTTACTTGCACTCATTCCATTTATAGCAATTTGTACCTGCAAGTAAATCCATGCTAGTCTCACCAAGATATTGTGGATCGTTAACTATAACATGTTGTCGATCACTAAAGATCTAGGTTCTGAGATGGAATCTCAGACAGGGTTTCAGTTAGGCCATCACCCAACTCACCATGAGCAAATCCATGCACATGTGGCTCATCGTCGGG
The DNA here is from genome assembly GCA_028671895.1 of Oenanthe sinensis. NCBI lineage: Eukaryota > Viridiplantae > Streptophyta > Magnoliopsida > Apiales > Apiaceae > Oenanthe > Oenanthe sinensis. Next base: position 41,055,520 of record CM053801.1, read on the forward strand.
GAATAACCCTTCTGAAATTGGAATCTCCTCCATTCCAAGAGTGACTGAAATCCCAACACCCTGATCCTCGAAAGACTCATCAAATTGGTAAACCAAGTGAATCATAGTCTACGAGTTGTTGCTCAGCTACTTTCAGCATCAACAATCTCCCCATATGCAAATCCATGCACTGGATCATTGAATGTGGTATGCGTACTAGCAGTTATCTAAGCATCAACCGACTCCCCATATGCAAATCCATGCACTGGATCGTTGACGGTGATATGCCTTTAAGTTTTGAGCGATCCATGTATTCCAGAATTTGAATTCTTGGGAGAGTAGACGTGTACCAACATCTCTCTCAATCACCTGTGAAGATGAATTAACTCACTATTTTCAGTCATGGAAAACTGTTAGTGATTGCCTCTCAACATCAACAGATTGCTCTGCGGATGTGAAATCCCGTTAGGGAACTAGGACTGTTCCTCCTAGGAAGGTTGACAAGGATTCTAATATATGACAAGAAATCCAAGTTTCCCTCAAATACCTGTGAAGGTGGCTCAACAACTTCATTCACCATGAATGGTAAACAAAGAAGTTTAGGGGTTTTACCTATACCTCACAATGTGCACTTCTTGCAATGTGTCCTCACAATAGTTAGTCCCAAAAGAGGCTAGAGAACTGTTAGGTCCTATAACATCCATTAGAAGCAAAAACTTTAGGATTACCATTAGCGTGAATGCTTTTAGTGTGCTTGACTCATTACAAGGTGCTCTGGCTGACGAGCAAATTTTCAATGAAATAACCCTGTTGAGAGAGTTCATTCAGAAACGGTTGAATTGCCTTTTCAGCTCTGCATTCTTTTGAGAGAATACAGATGAGCTACAGATACCTCAATTTGTATACTTCTTTCCTTCTCGAGAGGTAGAGCTGTGGGTGCACTTCCGACTTCATCCTTATTTGCTGCATCAAGTGCAGTTTCTCCCTTAACAACCGCTAATCTACATAAGTTCCTTATATCACCAAGGGTTGAAAGTTTGAATTAGAATGATAGTGTTTGGTACTAAGGCCTTGGTTAGAAATTGATGGATTATTCAACTTCTAGACCTTCCCCTATAGCCACTAAGGCCAAGCCATTACGGCTAAATAGATAGAGTTGATCAGAGCTATATAAAATTTGGTAGAGTATGATTAAACTTATTCTCTATTCCTTCTCAGAAATATAGCATCAGAGCAATGTGTCCTCAAGAAACAATGCACTAGAGCTAAAATGTGGGAATTAATAAAGAATAGGTAAAAGAATATTAAGCCAAATTTCATAAACTCACAATTTTGAAAAAAAAATTTAACAGATTAACAAAAGTGTTCTTTTGAATTTCTCTTAGACAAATATCCAATTGAAATTCAACTCTTTTAACAAAAACATTTTGATTAATAACTCAAATCTATTTCATCTTGCTCACTGTATGTTTTCAGAAATTATTTTGCAATTCATTCTTATCGGATATTATCTCCGACTTAAAACATAAATCATTTAAAAAAAATTGAATGAATGCTTTAGTCATACAGTCCAAGGCACTAATCCCAAAGCAAACAACCATTGTTTTAATACTACAGGTCAATGTGAAACAGACATTAACAAGAGTTTTGAAAAATGTTTTACCAATAGTTGATACCTCAAGATCAAAACAATTTACTCTAATAAAATAGCCTGATACCATGCAACCTAAGTTACAAGTTATCAAGTAACTTTATTTAAACAAATCGTGGAGAGAGAAAACAGTTTTCATTACAGAACATTTAGAGAGAGAGAGATGATATATGATTTTGAAATAGAAAGATAATCCTCAAGAAATGTTCTCTTTCAAAGGGAAAAAAAACTTTTAGTGGCTTTTCATTCTCTGGCAAATGAATGCATATTTAGATAAAACATTTTTCACAAGAAATAGACAAGAAATTTCTTTATAAAACATTTTTCACAAGAAATAGACAAGAAATTTCTTTATGCATTCAAGTTCTAAAGAATGAAAAACATATGTTAATACTAATGAATTATCAAAGATATGAATGAAAAGACATTCAAAAGTACTAACATCATTCAATCATTTTGTAATAAAATGCATCTTTCTACAAAATAATCAAGCACATAAGATACTTACATTATGCTGGACAATTACCATTTGTCGCTTGAAACAAACACATATTGCAATATAGATCATGGTAATTCTAAAGCATAAAACATAAGCATCCGCTAAACACTGAACATACATTGACCGAATGACAACATTTAACTTCTTACACTACATCTCAACAATTATCACATAAGCATATTGAAAATACTCATGACAATCAGAATGTATGTAAGCTCTAGGTACTAGTTGCATCAGGGATCAAATACCTTTAAATATTAATGCTAAAATTTATGATCTTTGACAACCCCTCACGATGTAGTAAATTACTTTCAATATCAGTGGTTTTTTTTGAAATAATCTTTTTGTCACTTAGTGCAGAAATTCTAAGTGGCATCACTAATATCAAAAGAATGACAACTAATATTAATGGATTTTGCAAAAGACATGAATTACATCACTTAAACTACATATTAAGTGGTTCCATTAATATTAGCATTAAACAATTAAAAGTAAATAAAATTACCATTAATTAATATATACAAATACTTATGCTGAAACATTTGATACATATAGCATGAATAACACATGACAGCACAAAGTACGAGATCCTGGATATAAATTGACTATACAAAGAGATGCTACAATGTTAGGTCCCTAGGTCCCGGGTGATCATAGGTAATCTCATAATGATAATATTGAGTCCCGGGTGGTCACACGCCAAACATTAATCAGTTCATAAAGATCGTAGACAACTAAATAGCATGAACACTCTCTATAAACTTTACATTTAAATAAATCAATATTTAAACTAGAGTGACATACCTTAGTCAATAGAGCTTTTACTGGTGTATGATCGTTGAATGAACAATTACTCCTCTTTGCCCGAGAGATCGAACGTTTACTCCATTTGGACAGGAATAACTTTTCAGCTACCAATTAACATTGTTCCTCGAAACAATACCACGCTCATCCAGACGGAAACTGCATTACCTTCAACACCCAAATATTTCCTTGTAGATATTGGTCTTGGCAGCAGCTTCACTAAACTCAGCACTCTAGAAACCAGTAGTCTTGACACTAGCAGAGTAGAACCTTAAAAAAAAACTCCGAACTACCCTTCATCTTCTGTATCAATACCAAGTCTTCATGTGGATTGATTCCTTGTGCTAAGTGTATCTGCCTCTAGTTCAATTGAGTTAGTTCCTTGATTCGAACCCTACTCAATCTTGATTAGTTAGTGCATCTTCAGTCTTCATTGAATTCACTCAGAAAAATCAATGAAATACTCTTATACATGCACGACCAATCACTACTCTACTACCCAGATTCATCAAGAACTGACTTTAGGAAATGTTGTTACACAAAACCCTTTGTCATGACAGACGTGTCCTTAATGTTTTCTTAGATATTCAGTGGGTAGAGTAATGTTCTTCAAATATGATTGAGATCATCTTGCATTATTTTTAAATTGACAATTTCCTTTCTACTATGCAATCACTCAATCTGGATCACTCAGTGCTCCTAAGAATCTCAACTCTTACTCAATGAGCACTGCTAGCCTTTGAACATCAAACATGACTAGTTGATCCAACTTACTGATGCTCCCCCTGTGATGCTGCTTGCAGCTTTTCTTCATCTGGTGTCATCTGATCTTGAGCCCTAAACAGGATGTCAACCTTTAGAAATTCAGAGCTAAAATCAAACGAATGCTAGGGAGCTTGATGATGATGTTCACTACATCTAGATCATCTTAAATCAATCACAGACTCTATGTAAGCTCTTAACTCCAAATAAGATAGCCCTTCATCACACCATGTGACTTCAGGCATGATTAATCTTACTTGATGTCTTCTCTTTACATTTGCTGATTAGACTTGTTGTGTCAACTGATTCAGCCGTAGTGAATAGGAAACCTTAAGTCTATCCATTATCCTTGTAATTCCACTCAAGGTCTGGATTTTCCTATTAACTCCTCCATTTGGTCATGAAGTCCGGAAACTGAACTTTACTCTAGAATACTCCTTTCAGTGCAGACATAACATAGAACTTCATTCATCAACAAATTCCATTACCTGCCCTCAAAGTGTTCTTACAGCAATCTGCCTAATCCTTTGAATGTGATTAATCACTGAGATGCTTCATCTATCAAATGCACGAACAAACCCCAAAACTAAACAGGGTAGCCTTTGACTTGACTTCCCTTCAACTGACATACTTCACTAATGTCCTTCTTAAAAGAATTTCATTAGAAGTAGTCCTTTCTCACCAACTTCATCTTTACCGTCGAATCCGTTATCTTGATAAACCAAGTATTAGTTGATAAACCAAGTGTGAGAGCATCACTTGTTGTTGCAGCTAACTCCATTCTGATAAACTTCAACAAATAGTTGACTTCATCATAAGCATTACATTTTGTGTCAGCAACAACCTCACTTCCAGTAGAGTGAGCTTCTATTTCTCTTGACCCCGATTAATACTGTTCATCGTCGAACTGATATTAGGAAACCCTTCACAAAGAATCCCCTAGGTCTTTCTTAATATTGTGCTTCAGATCATTCAAGAAAAATAGGTAACCTTGCTTAACCATTTGAATACCAAAGCAAAAGTAGTTACATGCCTCGAACATGAAAATGTCAGAGATATATAACTTGTACATGTTGAAAGATACTCTGCATTCACAAATGATTAAGACACGTGGTCCTCAATTTGATTGAGTCCAAGGGTTAGAGATATTTCTAAACATAGTTAACAACAAAGCATTCCAGTTCAACATGCTCATTCTTATCTGACTGATCACTCCTCATCTATATCAGCCTCAACAAGTAGTCTAGGCTATGAGCTCAGTGATCCCAACCTAACTTAAGGTGGACTAGCAGTCTATAAGAATCATGTCGTACATATATGTAGTCATAGAAGAATCAATCACTCAGATTCCTAATTCTTCTAAATCACCTTTGTTGTTCACTTTAATATTATATTATCTCTAATTACCTGAGTCAATTTAAATTTAAAAATTTAATTCATGGTTTATTATACTGACCCCTAGGCAATTCCCAAATTAGAAACAAACTCATCTTAACAAGCACATGATCAAATATAGCATTTAATACAACCATGCGAGTATAAACAGATTATAGACAATGTAAACATCAAGGCACCTAGCATGCAGCAAATACTCTTTCCGGTAAATGTACCCCTACAAATACCTAAGACTCTATATGCTAACATGATCAATTATCGTAAAGCAAACATTAAATCACACAAGATCTAATCATGAAGTCAAATACTGATAAACAAGCAACACTAACAAACTAGCATAAGTTATCTAATTTATATAGAAATCAAGGTGAGACATGCATTACATCAAACTTATAATATAATGCAGTTCAGCACTTAATACTCTATAATTGAATCAAACAAGTATAAACTAGTTAGAAAGTATACCTGAGCGATGCTTAGCATTCCATCTCGAGTGATAATCAATTGATCCAAATCAATTTCCATTCTACTAACACTCATGAAAGTATCCTTGCATTTGACCTCAATAACAAATGATGTTCCTGCTTCAACCCAAACTGATACCTGATTGTTCTGCTTGAAGTCCTCGACATAGAATGTCTCATGTTCTGCTTGAAAAGATCACTCTTCTTTGTATGTGTAGAAATAACCCCTTGATTATCATATGTCAGTGATAATCAAACCTTGTGTATTTCTGCCACTGATGTCCTTTAACCAAATCTTTAATTGTTGTTGTGGTTCTTTGACCGTTAAACTGAATTCCTTTTCAAAATCCCAAATTCTTCATATATTGATTCAAAAACCACTGATCGAAGACTCTTCCCTAAATGAACTAATCCCCTTTCAATAACCAAATGATCCACTGAGTAGACCGATGTAGAAATACATCTCCAATGGTAAGATCAGGTCTCAACTCCATTAGAATGTTCTTCAGTCAGTTCGTTTGTCCTCAACGAACGAAGAATCAACTCCTGTTGTTTCGTTTAATAAAACATTTTGTTCAAACAGAAGTATTTAATTTTTCAGGAATTTAAATAATCAAAATAAATTGAAAATGCATTTTTGATAAATAATAATAAATTTCTCAATTTCAAATTATAAATAAAATAGAATTCGAAAAGAAAGTTTTGATATAGAGATAAAAAAAATTTCAAGGTATATTAAATAATCCTGAAAAAGAAATTATTTCAAATCAAAATTAATTTCCAAAGAATTTTATAGAATTTATAATCCAAAAACAGTTTCAATTATAATTAAAATAAAACAGATTGAAAATATAAGTTTGATATAAAAATAATAAATTTTCAAGTCATCTTAGATATTCTTGAAAATAAATTATTTCAACCAAAATGATTTTCCAAAAAGTTTTATGAGATTTATAATTAAAACTTCCAAGCTTAAATTATAATTAAAATAAAACAACTCGAAAACATAATTTTGAAATAGAAATACTAAATTCTCAAAACATTTAAAATGTTCATGAAAATAAATTATTTCAATCCAAAAATATTTTCCAAAGAGTTTTATAAAATTTATAATTAAATTTTTATGAAAAATAAATTATTAAACCTCAAAAATAATTCTCAAAATACTTTTAAGAATATTAAACTCAAAAGAAATTAAATTGGATTTTAAGATTAATTTTAGTTTTCAAATTAATAAAATTCTTAACTAAGAATATTAAAAATATAAAATATTTGACTCTAAATTTTAAAAGAAAATAAAATATTTTCCAAGATGTAAGATAAACTTGAAAAATAAATTATTTAAATTTAAAAATTATTTTCAAAATATTTTATATAATTAAATTCAAATTTAATTATTAAATTAATTATTAAACTAAAAACAATTTGAGAGAAAAACAATTTTTGTTTTAAATAAAAGTTAAGCTATGTAGCCATGTGTCATGTTGAAACAACCCTCTAAGTAGAACTTCTACATATGAATGTTCTACATAGACTCTATCTCGAACACCAAGTAGAACTTCTACATAGGAATGTTCTACATAGACTCTATCTCGAACATCAAGTAGAACTTCTACATAGAAATGTTCTACATAGACTCTATCTCGAACACCAAGTAGAACTTCTACAAAGGAATGTTCTACATAGACTCTATCTAGAACATTAAGTAGAACTTCTGACTTAGAAAATATTTCCAACTCCAGAATTTCTACTTAGGTTCTATCTAGAACATTAAGTAGAACTTCTACATAGGAATTTCTACTTAGGCTCTATCTAGAACATTAAGTAGAACTTCTGACTTAGAAAATATTTCCAACTTCAGAATTTCTACTTAGGTTCTATCTAGAACATTAAGTAGAACTTCTAGATATGAATTTCTACTTAGGCTCTATCTAGAACATTAAGTAGAACTTCTGACTTAGAAAATATTTCCAACTTCAGAATTTCTACTTAGGTTCTATCTAGAACATTAAGTAGAACTTCTAGATATGAATTTCTACTTAGGCTCTATCTAGAATATTAAGTAGAACTTCTGACTTAGAAAATATTTCCAACTTCAGAATTTCTACTTAGGTTCTATCTAGAACATTAAGTAGAACTTCTACATAAGAATTTCTACTTAGGCTCTATCTAGAACATTAAGTAGAACTTCTGACTTAGAAAATATTTCCAACTTCAGAATTTCTAATTAGGTTCTATCTAGAACATTAAGTAGAACTTCTAGATAGGAATTTCTACTTAGGCTCTATCTAGAACATTAAGTAGAACTTCTGACTTAGAAAATATTTCTAACTCCAGAATTTCTACTTAGGTTCTATCTAGAACATTAAGTAGAACTTCTAGATAGGAATTTCTACTTAGGCTCTATCTAGGACATTAAGTAGAACTTCTGACTTAGAAAATATTTCTAACTCCATAATTTCTACTTAGGTTCTATCTAGAACATTAAGTAGAATTTCTATATAGAAATGTTCTACTTAGGTTCTATCTCGAACATTAAGTAGAATATTCTACATAGGAATATTCTACTTGGCCATCTCGAATATTCTACATAGGAATATTCTACTTGGCCATCTAGAACATTTTGTATTTAGAAAAATTCCGGGCTTCAAAAAAATTCTGGATGCCCAGTGAACCAATCGTACCCTCTTTAATCTCAAAAATAAAAATAGATCCAATCGATTTGTATGTCAATCGAGTAGCTCTGATACCAATTGTTGGGTCCCGGAGATCGTAGAGGGGGGGTGAATACGATTCCCAATTGAAATTATGACTATTAATTATTTTTGGGACAACATAAAAATTACATTGGTTCAAACCCGGGTACTGTTCATCATCTTCTTCAACCTCAAGAACACCATTAAAATAACCAAGATAATGAACGGTAAATCATCCAAAACACACAACACAACAAGATCCAAGAATATAACTTTATATTCATTGAAGTGGGGTAGATGCTACAAACAAGTTCAAGAACATAAGCTCAAGAACACAACAAAGAAGTGATTTTTGTCTCCTTTAAAACTATTACATTTTGTAGATCTAGGAGACAAAAATCAACCCTATCTTCTATACAAGATTTAGCAAGTGTTTACAATAGAAAGATAGAGGAGTGGTATGATAAAGAAAATCATGGCCCCAAAATATTAAAGTATTAGTTCGGCCATGGGGGAGAGAATAATTTCTCTCTCTCTCCCCTTTTCTTTCTCATCCGAATTCTTACTGAAGATAAAGACTTGGATTCTTTTTGTATATAGAAAAAGGGGTTGCTTTTTGCTTTTCCACCTTTTACTCTTGTCCACTCAAATCTTTTCTTCAAAGTCATGTGCCAAGCATGCATTTGGAAATATTTAATGTAAAAGTAATATTTAAATAAATATATATAATATAAATAAAGAGTGTCTTTATTTATAAAATATATAAATAATTAAATAAATACTTTATTTAATTAAATTAAATATTTCCATTCCACTCTCCAATTTATGTAGACTTCCTTATCCAAATACTGGGCCCCGTATACGTGACTCCACCACGTCCAAGTATTTGGCCTTCTAATCTGTGAAGCTTTAGTAAGATCCAATCAGGTTGTGCCGTCTGTCCCTTATCCATTAGGCTGACATTTCTCCAACACTGATTTACCACCTTTGTTGATCTTCAACATGACTCAAGAAAACCAACAACTTTAGAATGATTAACACCATATTAACCGACGAGAGCTTGCCTCCAATGTCCTGACACTTGATGCAACGGTCTGGTTCATAAGTGACTAGTCTTGATAGGGGCTCTTGATTCCGAACATGATTCTACATTCTTCTTTGCAAACCTTACTTGTTGCTTCGATTATAATGCACTAAAATCGTCATAGACTAAGACAATCTTCTGTAGCTTCCACATCCTTGAATAGATGTCAACATCTTTTATTCTCCACTGAGGCATGAACATGTTAATGAACTTCTTCCAGTGAGCTTCAAGTCTGTAGATGATCATTTGATACTTTGTCTTAACTGAACTCTGTGATCCAAGATTTCTGTGCACCTGCATATTATTACATGTCCTGTTCTATTGTTGAGTTATCATCAACCATTACATAGAGATTACATTTAGCATTTCTATTACACATGAAAGTGCAGTGAGTTACTTCCCTTCACTCCTATCTCCCCTTTCAGTCTTACTAGCTTTTTCCTCTATAAATATGAGGATTTTGCTTCATTATTTGGAGTGATTGAAAACATTCAAATTTCAGAAATTTATATGCATTGTAATATTCACAGATTTCTGTGCAAGTTTGGAATATAATTGTTAAACCCTGAACACTTCATGTCGAATTCGTTCTAAATTATTTTATCAATTATATACACTTTTCATCGGATAATTTTTGTAATACTTTTCAAGTTAAAAATTATATCTTCTACTTGAACAATATTTCATTAATATTAATATTTCGTGATTAATTAAAATAATATTTTAAATCCAAAATTTTGCGATAATTTATAGATATTGTATTGAACCCCAATTCTACAATATCAGGGACCAACAATATTAAATATATATCTTGCATGAGTATTAGACGTGGTTATATATCTATATAATTTTTTTAAATTCAAACTAATCCCGATAGATTTTATGGGTTTTTTTCTACACTAGCTACATATATAGAGAACTCATAGGCCATGTTTGACAATTAGCGATTAGCTGTTAGCGGATTAAATTAGTTATTTTGACTAGCTGATTGAATTAACTATTTTGACTAGCGGATTGAATTAACTGTTTCGTATAAAACTGTTCGGTAAATAGTTGTTTGAGTAATTTTTTTACTTTAACTAGACATATATCAATTCTCTAGTTGAAAAAACTCTTCAAAGTAGCATTTTTAGTCCAAACCATTATTTCAACCCGCTAATTACCAAACACCAATTATAGATGATTCACATGGTTAAACCTCTAATATACCTCAAATCACTAATATTTTTCCAAACCTCTAACTTCCTAACAGGGTCATAGACTTTTTACTACCTCTAACCTTGCTAGTTGCCTACATATCCTATTTATAAGGATCAAGTCCATATTTAGTTCTTGATATTTGTGACTCTTTGGATGAGTAATCAGCTGTGATTTGATAAGATTTAACCTCTGTTTGAATGTACATCTCGAAGTGATTGAGTTACAAGGAGAGTCCAAGTAGGTTAAGAGTCCCTGGAAGCTCTATCATGATGAATAATCTGTTGAATAAAAAAATTTATATTTTCCCCATAATATCCTTAATTTGATGAGAATAATATGGTAATTATCACCCACAATCGTGGAGATATCTTCTCCTAAAAATCAGGCGAAACAATCCACGTAGAACTGTCTGCCAAGAGGTACCAAGAAGTTGCCCTGAAAATCAATTTCTAGAACCTGTCCCATGGATCCTGGAACCCGTTTCTTGGAAATAATAGCAAATCAGGACCTCCTAGATTAATGCTCAACCTCATTGGACTCATGGAACCTCCTCAAATTAGGTACCACCCTTGATATAATAGAAGCTCCTAGGACAGTGGAACATCTGCATCACCAGGACCTTTTATCCTAGTAGTTCATCACCTTTACATGAGCCCTTCACCTTCTAGACCTCCCTGGTAGCTTTCATGATTCACCTGGTCACCATGGAACCTCCCTAACATCTCTCATTCTGTCTTGAAACCTCTTTTGAGGGCTAGTTAACTGTCATGATTGGACCTGTAACAACCTATGTGCCCAAATCCAGCCCATGTAATATTTTAGGCGTAACAATTACCCCCGGTTCCTTATAGCCATTGAATGCAAAAGGAACCAACCCTAAAATAGAGGTTCAATCCTTTCACAAGTACCTACTATAAACTATTTCACAACTTCCATAAATTATTTCTAAGCTTACATGGGCTAACACGACGTAAGAAACAAGGACTAACCCATAACAACATCAATGCAATAATCCACATCGTAAATAATTCCCTATAACCTACTTAATATTAAAAACCTTGAATTCTTGAAATTACCTCAAGTTGTATTAGATAACAGCCTCAAGGACCCTTAAGTGGAACCTCATTTTCCCCGTGCCTGACTTGCACTAGAGGTTCCACCCCTTACCCTTCTTCCTAGCATTATTCAATTAGCCGAGTATTTTTAATTTTGAACACCAACGCACCCCCGAGACTTTTGGGTTCCCTTTTTTCTTGAAACCAATTTGAATTCAGTTTCAAAACCAATTACTTGCACCTCGCCATAATGATAGGTGCATGGATTCCTGAGCTTGCCTACCTCACGCCTCTTCAATCCTTCTTCGCCCCACTAACATACTGCCACCTGTCCACCTTGTCTCCCACTAACCGTTATTAACTCTCACCTTGTTTCCTCTTTTTGTTAGAGATTATGGTGTAATCAAGTAATGTACTTAGTTTAAGTTTAATAAGCTAAATAAAACATACTATCATATAATTATTGACAGTATACTTAGTAGTCACTTGTAGACAGTACAATTAAAAGTATTAGTTAACTGACAATACATTTAAAAGTTATTGTCTTGTATAAAAGAATAAAAATAAGTCATGTAGTAGAAGTTCATTAGGTGTTCATGCACATAATGATTCAAAACTCATACAGTAACATTTTAAGTACTCAAGCCTATGACAATATATTATAGGTAACAACACATTTGGAGTATGCGGAGCCGAATATACTGTCACCAAAGGAAAACTAAAAGTTGACAGTAAACTTTTAGAGAAGATGACAGTCTATTTCAGGTAGCAGACTATATAGTGAAAATACAAGGAATGATTTTGACATTACTACCTAGTCTATCAAGTCTATTACTACAACTTGGGAGAATTCAAGCAAAAGGTAAAACATGCTTAAAGAATCAAAGATTTTTGCATATCTCACAGCTGCTTTATCTACAAATGGAATGAAGACAAATTTGAATGGAAAAAGTTATGTTTCTATTTCAATCTTTGTTCTAGGAACAAGGGAAAGTACACTTGTAAATGGGATATGTGTTTCAGTATAAATACACATATCTCATAAGTATTTTAAAAAATTCAACCGAGTTAGAATTTTTTCAAGTATTGAAACATTAGCAAACTCATTGTTATTGTATCTATCGAAACTTGAATTATTTTCCAGACAGTTGTAACGAAACAAAAATTAATAAAATTAATTTTTGAAGTTTAAACACTCTGTCATTTTATCTCCTTAGTTTGTTTTCTTCACTAACTTGTTAATTATAATTCTTGTTGTTTGTGAGAATCCTTCATAATTAATGAAGTTACATTTAACCCCCCTTCTATAACACTCATCTTAACTAACAACTGGTATGAGAGCAGCAGGTTTAACATATCTAACCTGAAAAGATCCAAGATGAGTGCACAGAAAGTAAGTAGCATAAAAATACTTACCTTTGATAAAGAACATTAAAATCTTTGAAAAATAGCCAACCCACTTTATCCTGGTATTTTGGAAAATAGTCATTTTATCCCTCAATCATATGTACCTGAAACCACAGTGGAAGGTGATATAATACCTGCCCACTGGGTTCCTAAAAAGGTTTCAGAGTACAATGATACATAAAAAGAAAAAGTATCTTTGAATGATTGTTTACAGTTTATAATTATTTAAGCACTTGACAATGTTATGTATAACAACATTGTCAACTGCACAAGTGCCAAACAAATATGGAAAACCATTGAGATACTGTGTGAAGGAACATAAGACATAAAAGATAACCAAAGACAAATCATGGTGTCTCAGTATGAGGCTTTTATGGCCAAGCAAATGAAGGGTTGACTGAGATGTTTCAGAGATTTAACAGATTTATAAATGACTTGCAACTACATAGAAAGTTTTATGACAAGAAGTAAGTGAACATAAAATTCATGTTGACGCTTCCTGACCATCTGGAGCACAAGGTTACTACCATAAGAGAAGGAATGGATATATAAAAAGTTTCTCTTGAAACTTTATATGGCATTCACAAAACCTATGAGCTAGAGCTGTTACAAAATAGAGCTATTCAGTCTGGTCAAAGAGGGAAGATGGCCAACACCTCAAATGCTCTGGTGGCTCAGGATCCAAAAATGATGCAGTTCCAGAAACCCCAACATCAACAACAGATCAAGATTGAAGAGGTCACTGATGAGGATGAGAGTGTTACTCTTGTACTCAAGGATAGTGTTGAAGATGAGTTCTACACACTAGATGAACTAGACAACATGGAAAACAAAACCATGGCCGCCTACATGGCAAGAAAGTTCTCAAACCTGAGGTTCAAGAAGAACAGGTCTTTCAAACCCAAAGATCATAGATCCAAGTTCAACAAAGGAAAAACATCAAAACTTGGAGGAAGTAGCAAAGGTGGATATAAGACAGGAATTGTGGATAGATCAAAGATAAGATGCTACAACTATAGTGCGATAGGGCATTTTGTAACAGAATGCAAAAATCCAAAACAAGTGAAAAGAAATGACAATGACTATGAGGAACACAAGGAAAAGTATGATGCCTTGCTCAAGAAACAACAAGATAGGGCATTTATAGCTGAAGGAAAATGCTGGGAGGACTTTGATGATTAAGAGGATGAAGAATATGGAAACCTAGCTCTAATGACAAACTCTAGAGAAAAGTCACCTCCTTCATTAAGACATATACCTTTTCTTACTACTGTTGATATGACTGCATCTCAGTATAAGAAAAATGTTGAAAGTTTAAGTTCTGAAATCTTTAATATTAATACAAGCATGCTAGCTACTAATAAAGAGATTGTTAAACTGAAATCTTTAACATGCCTATTGCTTCCAATGATGTATGCTTACATAAGTCAGTGAAAAATAAGAAGGCAAAGACTCTAAGCTCTCCTAAATCTAGGATGGGCAAGCCACCCAGAAATGAGAACCTAAAACCAAGTACCAAATCTAAATGAGTGGCCATAGGAGTCAGCTAAAAGCTGATGAAAGAAAACCATCTTAAACTGTGATTTGGCTAACCCAAATGGACCCAATGAGAGTTGGGTACCAAAAGAAACTTGAAAACTTTGCATTACAGGGCAACATGAAAAATAAAAGAATCATGTGTATCATTAACAATGGATGCTCAGGACACATGACTGGTGATAAAGCCCTACTATCACAGTTCAAGAAAATGGATGGCCCATGTGTAACCTTTGGTGATAACAATATTGGTTTCACAATGGGATATGGCATACTAGAAGTTGGTAACTTGAAGATTGAGAAAATTGCTCTAGTGAATTGTTTGAAGCATAATCTATTGAGTATTACTCAATTTTATGAGAAAGGTTTCAAAGTTGAGTTTTATCAAGGCAGATGCTCAATTGTCAACAAGAAGACATGAGAAGAAGTTCTTCAAGGAGTAAGGAAAGAAAGCCTATTCATTGCTGACCTTGACTCATTAAGAAAGGACAAAATCTACTGTTTCTACTACAAAACTTCATCTTTTGAAAGCTGGTTGTGGCACAAGAAGATTTCTCATTTGAATTGCAAAGCAATGAATTATCTGATAAAGAGAGGTTTGGTGAAAGGCCTTCCTCAACTTGAATTATGTCAAGAAGGATTGTGTGAGGATTGTCAAAAAGGGAAAGTAAAGAGAGCTACTCACAAAAGCACTCCCAGTGGTTCAATATATGAAACTTTTTAACTTATTCATCTGGACTTATTTGGTCCTGTGAATGTGCAGTCACTGGCAAAGAAAAGATATGTCCTTGTAATGGATGATGATTTTTCAAGATACAACTGGGTGAGGTTTCTGGCAGCCAAGGATGAAGCTGCACAAGAGATTAGTGATCTATTAAGAGTCATTGACAAGAATCCTAAGTTCAAAGTCCAATTCTTGAGAAGTAACAACGGTACTAAATTCAAAAATAGTATCATGAATAACTTCTGCAAAGACAATGACATCACTTAACAATTCTCTGCACCAAGGACACCTCAACAAAATGGTGTTATTGAAAGGAAAAACAGAACTCTCATTGAGGCTGCAAGAACTATGTTGAGTGAAACAAAACTTCCTACTCATTTCTGGGGTGAAGCTATTAATACAGCCTGTTATACTCAAAACTACACAATTGTCAACAAGGCATTTGGAAAAACACCTTATGAGCTGCTAACTTGAAGGAAACCTACTGTCAAGTACTTTTATGTGTTTTGAAGCAAAAGCTATATCATGAAAGATTCAACAGAGGTCAAAGGGAAGTTTGATACTAAAGCTCATGAAGGGATATTCATGGGCTATGGTATTGATAGAATAACATACAGAGTCTATATCATTGATCACAAAGTTATTGATGAAAGTGTGAATGTCACCTTTGATGAAAACAAGTTTCCCGGTGTTAAAGGTAGTCAAGAATCAGAGTCCTTAGTTTTTGAGAATCAAGGTTATTTGGAAGATATTGATAATGAAGAATCACCAACTAAGGTTCCTAATCAATCTGTAGAGAATGAAGTAATTGCTCAAACAATAGATTATGCTGAGAATGTTCCTATGGATAGTGGACTTGAAAAAATTGATGCTATCAACATTGCAAGGGCAAATGATGTTGTCAATCAACAGAATGCAGAAGATTCTGGAAATATTATAAGAGAAACTAAGTGGAACAGGAATCACACAAATGATTTAATTATTGGTGATCCAGGAACAGGAGTAAAGACTAGAAGAAACGCAACCAATGAATGTATGTACTCATGCTTCCTGTCTCAAGTTGAGCCTAAATCTCTAGATGAAGCATTCTTGATCCAGATTGGATTAATCCAATGCAAGAAGAACTCAACTAGTTTGAAAGAAGCTGTGTTTGGGAATTGGTGCCTAGACCAAAGAATAAGTCTATAATTGGTACTAAGTGGGTCTTCAGAAACAAGATGGATGATAGTGGAGTTGTCACAAAAAACGAAGCAAGGCTGGTAGCAAAAGGTTACTGTCAACAGGAGGAAATAGATTATTATGAAACATTTTCTCCTATTGCCAGACTTAAAGCCATAAGAATTTTCTTGGCTTTTGCTACATTCAACAACTTCAAGGTATTTCAAATGGATGTAAAAATTATTTTCCTAAATGGAGAACTAGAAGAAGAAGTTTTTGTTGAACAAACCCTAGGCTTTGAAGATCCAAAGATTCAAAACATTCTGTACAGGCTACTCAAAACATTGTATGGTTTGAAGCAAGCCCCAAGGGCCTGGTATGACACCCTCTCCAAGTTTCTCCTTTAGAATAATTTCATAAGAGGGATTATAGATAAGACTCTGTTCTACAAAAAACATGGAAAGGATATCATACTAGGTCAAATTCATGTGGATGATATCATCTTTGGCTCAATAAATGAAGAATTGTGCAAAGATTCTCTGAGTTAATGCAGAACAAATATGAGATGAGTATGATGAGTGAATTAATATTCTTTCTTGGACTTCAGGTCTATCAAAAGAAAGATGGAATATTCATTTGTCAAACTAAATATGTCAAAGATCTTTTGAAGAGATTTGATATAGAAGACTCAACACCTACAAAGACTCCAATCTCAACAGCAACTCAACTAGACAAGGATTCAAAAGGAAAGAATGTGGATAATAAGATGTATAGAGGAATGATTGGCTCTCTCCTCTATCTAACTGGTAGTAGGCCTGACATCATGTTTGCTATAGGTTATGTGCAAGGTTTCAGTCTGATCCAAAAGAGTCATATTTGATGGCAGTTAAAAGAATCTTTATATACTTGAAAGGCACTCAAGTTTTGGGCCTTTGGTATCCTAAAGAATCTGGTTCTGACTTGGTTGGCTACTCAGATTCAGACTATGCTGGATGTAGAATTGACAAAAAAAGTACAACAGGAAGCTGTCAGTTTCTGGGAGAAAGATTGGTTTCATGGTTTAGGAAGAAGCAACACTCTGTGACAAATTCAACTGCTGAGGCTGAATACATTGCAGCTAGTAGTTGCTGTGCTCAGTTACTTTGGATGAGGAATCAATTGTTGGACTATGGCTTGGCATTGCAAGGGATCCCTATCTTCTATGACAATACTAGTGCAATAGCCATTTCTGAAAATCCTGTTCAACACTCCAATACTAAGAACATTGACATCAGACATCATTATATTAGAGAGCATGTGGATCAAGGCACAATCAAGCTAATCTATGTGCACACAGAGAAACAACTTGTAGACATTTTCTCCAAGCCATTGGATGAAAAAATATTCAACATGCTAGTGAGTGAATTTGGTATATTAAATTTATCCTTTTAATATATTTATGTAGCAAGTTGATTTAGTGATAAAAAATGTTAGTTAACTGAAATTCACTATGAATTAATGGCATGTTAAGGTGTTTTGATTCCTATCACAGTGGAAATACATGTTGAAATTTCACTGAGAGGTTAACTAATTTTTTTTAGTAATTTATCTCATATGGTGTTAATAAAAAGTACTGTCAAGTATCTTGACAATATATTTTATCTATGCTGTCATATTGTGATAAGTTATTGTTAATCACTTGAAGGAGTCTTGACAGCATAGTATGCGGGACTGAAACTTACTGTCAATAACTTACTCTCAGTATTCATTGACAGTATAGTTTTCTAAAATCCCCGCATAACATACTATCAACTGTTAAATTAGGGTTATTGATTATTTATTTATTCTCTAACCACTAATGTTACTGTCAAGAGTTTTTGTGTTTTCTAGCGTATGAGTCACAATCAAAAGGGAATGGATCGAACATACAACTCTCAATTTAATCGATTAAAATTCTTTCTTGATAGTTCCTTTTTCATTTCATATAAATAAAAACAGTAAAATCACTCTCACTCTTTATTTCTTCTAAAAATCTTCTACTCTGAAAAGCTCTAAACCTTCTACTCTCTATCTACAACTCAGTTTGTTTCGTTCTCTTTTCTAGCTAAATTTCTTAACCCTTAACTTTTCTACAACCATTTCTAGACCTCAAATCATTTGTACTCTTGCCCAAACCAACTTCACCACCATGGCTACGGTGGGTGAAGCTGGAAAAGCCTTTAAACCTTTGGTTGGCTTCATGAACAACTCCTTCCTGCCCTATGCATTAACGGAGAGCCCAATGTTAGAAAGCTAAAGATTGTCATAGCTATGGACCTCTGCTACATATGAGAGGAAGCAGGATGCAAGCCCATAACCTTCCAAATCAACAAAACCTCCTAATCCATCGGCTCAACCCACATCAATGCTACTCTCCATGTTGAAGCTGAAGAAGGTTCGCAATTCCAGGAGCCTCCTAGTGATGCTCAGTTAGCCAAATTCTTCAGGATGATTAGGTATACTGAACCCAAAACAAGCCCACACTCAGACAAATGGTATCCATCAGGGGGGATGGAAAGGAAGTACCTTGTTAAAGAGTGGAGCATGATAATGGATGTTGTCACTCGAGCCATGTCAAGCAAGACCAGCGGCTGGAATGAAGTCCCGACCTATATCAGGAAGATTGTGCACTCCATGGTGCATAATTACAGAAGTGACGTTGGAAAGATCCCGATGACTCTCTTCAAGTTGGTGCTAGGCAAGAAGGAAAGCATAAGGCCGGTAATATACTATCCTAGATTCTTTATATTTATTATTAATTTTGTTGTAGCATAATTAATTTAGATAGTATACAATGTATGGAGTCCCCCACTTTAAAGAAAAATACTCACTCCATACTTTCCAGCAAACCCCTCAATTTTGAGTTTGGTATGTTTATCACTGTCCACATGAGGTCTATAATAAACTCACTCAACTTAAGAATTGTGGAAGATTTTTCTATCTTTTCTTTGAGTGATGAGAATGGAGTTGACCTCTCCATTCTTAACCCACACTCACAACCTTTTAAGTCTGTTAGAGCCTCCAGACAGTCTAGGGTTGTCAGCCAAGAGCCTGTTTCCTCTCAATAGGATCAGTGTCTAAAGTTATTGAGGGAATAACTACACATAGTACATCAAATAAGGATGAAAATATCAATGAACCCACAGAGGGTCCTGGTGTGCCTAAGAGGAAGAAGGCAAGGACATCAACCTCTGTCACATAGTCTGTGTCCTCTCAAAAGGGCACAGAACTTCAAAGGGAAAATAACTCCTTACTAGGTGTCTCCTCTCAATAGAGGCACCTATTGAACTTGGCCAGTCTCCCATGGCAACATGTATAGAGTCTACACCCCATGTTGAACTCATTCATCATGAGCCTCCACTTGTAGATACACACACTTTTATTTTTAAGCACATGGAGGAATCATCATTTCAATATAATGCATCTCATTTTGATTTGGGGGAGCAACCTACCATAGAGTTTCTGTTTGGCAGTACACAAGAACCTTTCACTCAAAGGGTGGAAGAAACTGTCACTCTATTGGGTCAGGATACTATCACAGCCTTTGCTGCTATTAATGTCACAGTTACTGTCAACACCCCTATTGACAGTAACTTTGAAGATAAAGATGTTGTCAACTCTCCTCATCCTGACAGTAACTCTCAAGGATCTGAAGCACATCAAGATAGTGATTCAGCTCCTATCTCCTCAGTCCTAAAGGTTAAATCCAAATTAAAACTGCAAGGTGTACCTGCTCAGTTCCTTGCACCTAGGGTGAGTGAGGGTGTAAAAAAGAATAAGAGTAAAAGAAAAAAGAGAAGTGAACAAGAAAAAATAGAGAGGCAAGGAAAGACTCTAGCAAAAGGAGAGGGCCTTGAGCATGACCATAACATAAAAGAGAGCGCCAAAAAATCTAGGGCACTATGCCCTGAGAGTGAGAGTGTGAGGGATGATGAGATCATCCATAAAAAAAACTAAAGTGTATGAGTACCCCAACAGCCTCTGGTTCTAAACAAGCTGATGGAAGGTTGAAATACCTTTCAAGGAAAGTATCTAAATTGTCTAAGTAGGTGGCCACTATGGGGAGGAATTAAGTCAAGCTGGTATCCAAGATGAAGTAGTTTGAAAAAATGTATGAATGATGGCTTCCAGGCTGTATTTGTTCAATTGAAGGAGATGAAGACTCAATTGACAATCCCTGCAGCTTCCACCTCAACTAAGGGGAGAAATTTGGTGATGGTAAAGTGTTTGTAGCTGAGAAAGTTGTTGAGAAGGTTGAGAAAGTTGACATGAGTGATAAGGAGACTCAAGTTGCATTTCAGGGGGAGGAGAGCCAATTGGCATTATTGTCCAAGATGGCTACTGAGATTGCTGTAAAGCTTAGAGGTAATAAGGTGGAGAAAGGAATTGTGATCAGGGATGGTGTTGTGAAGGCCCCTGTTCATGTAGCTGGGAAAGGAAAGGAGAAATTATTCAAGGATGATGCTGATGATTTTATTATTGAAGAGAAGGAGGACTTGAACGATGAAGAAGTATCCCTGCTAATGGTGGATGAAAATGAGAATAACAGAGTGTTTCAGGATGCTAGCTTCAATGATAGGATTAATGCTATAAGAAACTCTTCCAACAGAGATTCATGGAAATTTTTTGAAGCCATGAGGGATCAATAGTTGGAGCTGCTGTCATGGTGTCAAAGAGCAATAAATGGGTGATCTCTATTAGGACTGAGGGTGGTTTCAGTAGGTATATCAACATGGGATATTTGAGCGGGCAGGAGATTGCAGTAATCGAAGCCATGAAGCTAAAAATCAAGACAAACAAGTCCTGGCTCAATAAAAATATGAAGAGAATCATGTAGAAAATGGTGGTTGAAAAACTACTTAAGGTTACTGTCAAACCTCTTTGTATCAAGTTCAGTAGCTCAACAGATGGGAAGTATAGATCAATGAACTTGGACATGATCAGTTTATGCAGGTCTAGATCAGTAAATGAGGCTTTCAACTACTTTAACTAGCTGCCAATAACTAAAGAAAGAAGTGAAGTAATAAGGGTGTTGGCTGAGGAATTAAGGAAGTTGGAATAGAAGAAAACAAATAAGACTAAAAAGAAGAATCAGGAAAGAAAGGATGGTGATAATGATGATAAAATGCCTGAGGATGGTAGAGGTAGTTCCAAGTCCAAAAACAACAATAATGGTGATGTAGGGACCTCTGGAACTGGTAATAAGGATGGAGAAGATGAAAAGATAGTTAGTGATATTGAAGGAAGGGTTATAAAGGATGTGGTGCTTGGTTTTGAAGCAGGTAAGAAAGATGCTATCAGGAAAAATAAGGTGGAGTTTGCTGTTAAGCAGCCTGAACCTGCTGTCAAGCCTGTATTGACAGTAACTTCAAAGTCACTATCAAAAGAAGTGAGGGAAGAGTTATTATCAAAGAAAATTTCTTTATTTAAAAAATACAGGAAGACAAATGTTGAGAGACCAAGACCACACTCAAGTATGAAGCCTAGTAGAAGGATGTGAAAGTTGGTAACTGAAGTTCTTAATGAAGATTGTCTGGATGTCAGGAGACCTACAATCAACAACCTAGCTCAGTCCAAGGCAGAATCTTTAATCCAGGTGAATGTTGAATGGTCTGAGGTTAACTCTTTGAGTAAGATAATTCTTCTCTACTAAAATGGAGAAATGGAAGAGATGAGCTATGGAATGAAAAATGCCAGCTATTTTTTTATCAAGAAGATGTTATTAATCATCCATGGGACAGATATAAAGACTCAAGTCTTGAGAGGGATGCTGATCAGGAAATTTTTAGATTTAATATATTCTTTCAAACCTCACCCCTTGGATTTTAGTGATGAGAAAGAACCTGAGACTGTTGTGTACTCAGATGGAATGATGTTTGCAAATGAAGATAAAGTCAAGGAATTCTGGAGTATGGATTCCTTGCATGATATGAATGTGGAGCTCCTAGTGAAGCTGGTGGAGTAGTTGAAAGAGTATCCATACCCTGAGAAGAAAAACTTCATCCCAACTGTTCAAAGAATCATTCAGGCCAAAAAGAAGAAGGAATTTGAAAGGAAGGTTGAGTATGAGAGCACTCAAAAATTTCTTCTCAGAGGATAATCTTCTACAATAGTAGTGGATCTGCAGAAGAGATCATCTTTGACCAACTATGGATTCTAGCTGAAAAGGAACCACACATCATAGAACTCATCAAGAGACAACTCCTCAATATTACAAATTTTGAGGTGTGATCTCAAGAAGAAAGCTCTGGAAATCTGTGATTTAAAAGAGAAAAAAAAAAGAAAGTGGAGGAAGAGAAGATGAGTAAGGTTGCAGATGACGTGGAAGCCACAAAGAAGGGGATAGAAAGAATCAATAGACAAATCAAAGAAGCTGAGATTGATCTAAAATGTGCCAAGCTTAATGATCAATTCTCCAGAAAAGCTGATTATTTACTCCTGTCTTTACAAATCCATTCAAAATTATCATTGATAACATTGAAGTCAATGTTGAAGATTTTGGATTACTTAACACTACAAACCTAAGAATAATTTTCAGATTAACCACAGGCTCTCTTCTAGAAGTTGAAAGAAATCTAAGTACAGAAGCTGGAAAGATAATTGAAGTAATTTCTAAGGAAGATGATAAAGTAGACAACCTAAGGGTGAAACAAGTGTACTCATCTTCCAAGGATAGGTTTCTTTATGATGAGTTTGGAGTCAAATTTCTATGCATCTCCAAAGGACTAGTGGAAACTTATTACTCTTATCAAGACTTGAAGAATCTTTTTCATATAATGGTGAAGCTTGTTCTTGACTTGTGTCTAATCATGCCAGGACAACAGAAGAGAAGAGGGACCTGAGAACTTTGGAGTTGTTATATGAAAGGAAGAAACCAAATCAAGGAAGCTCAAGCCCAAATTGAAGATCAGCTCAGTCTAGAGGAGCCTAGTTGAGAAAAATAATTTGTTGTATTTGTACTTGTAATTTTCTGTATACTTTTCTTGTACAAACACTTCAAGTTATGTTAGTTGAGTTTGCATATGCAATTAGCTTTTAATTTGTCTTTATTTTATATAAAAACAAATTGGAGAAGATTGTTAGAGACTGTAGTGTAATCAACTAATGTACTTAGTTTAAGTTTAATAAGCTAAAATATATTGTCATATAATCATTGACAGTATACTTAGTAGTCATTTGTAGACAGTACAATTAAAAGTATTAGTTAAGTGACAGTATATTTGAAAGTTACTGTTTTGTATAAAAGAATAAAAATGAACCATGCAGTAGAAGTTCACTAAATGTTCATGAACATTATGATTCAAAACTCAGATAGTAATATTTCAAGTAATCAAGCCTATGACAGTACATTACAAGTGACAACACATTTGGAACAACTGACAGTAACTATTCCATTGAGAATAAACTTGGCAGAGAATGAAGATTTGATGGCAACAAGTTTTACTGACAGTAACTATTCCATTGATAGTAAACTTGATGGAGAATGAAGATTTTAAGATAGTAAGTTTTAGTAATAGCAACTATTCCATTGACAGTAAACTTGGCGGAGAATGAAGAATTGAAAATAACAAGTTTTACTGACAACAATATTGGCGAAGTAGTTGACATCAATATTGGAGGGGATAGTTGACAACAGCTTTGGAAGTCAGTATGTTTCATGGACTATCAAGCTTGACAACAAAGTATGCGGAGCGGAAGATACTGTAACCAAAGGGAAGCTAAAAGTTGATAGTAAACTTTTAGTGAAGCTGACAGTGTGTTTCAAGTAGCAGACTAGATAGTGAAAAAACAAGGAATGATTTTGACATTACTATCTAGTCTATCAAGTCTACTACTTCAACTTGGGAGAATTCAAGAAAAACGTAAAGTGTGCTTAAAGAGTCAAAGATTACTGCATATCTCAGAGCTGCTTTATCTACAGATGGAATGAAGACAAATTTGAATGGAAAAACAATGTTTATATTTCAAGCTTTGTTCTAGGAACAAGGGAAAGTACACTTGTTAGTGGGATATGTGTTTCAGTATAAATATACATATCTCACAAATATTTTAAAAAATGCAACTGAGCTAGAAATTTCTGAAGTATAGAAATATTAGCAAACTCATTGTTATTTTATCTATCAAAACTAGAATTATTTTCCTGATAGTTGTAGCGAAACAAAAATTAATAAAATTAATTTTTGAAGTTTAAACACTCTGTCATTTTATCTGCTTTGTTTTTTTGCATCACTAACTTGTTAATTATCATTCTTTTTGTTGTTAGCAAGAATCCTTCATAATGAATCAAGTTGCATTCAACCCCCCCTTCTGCAACACTCATCTTAACTAACATATTAGAAGCTTGTGTTCAAGCTTCTATTATCCCCTATTCCTGCAAGATCCTCCTTATTAAGGTTCCAATAACTTTTCTTCTAGGATATATGTCAAACCCAATCGTCTCCGCAGGTTCCTCTACCCCTTCAACCAACAAGAATCCATCCCAAGAAGAAATGTATGGTGTAGGAGCTGCCCACCCTGGGGTACCACAATCTGCTAGTGGTCGAACTCTATTGAGAGTGGTTGTTTTGGATACCACAGTAGCTACCATTTCTTTGAAAACACCTAGTCCCTCTATGGACCCTTCTAATCCTCCCACAATCAATACCACTCCCATAGACCTCTCTTTATCATCTGAGGGTGGAGGTGACAAGATTCCAACCCCTCAAGACCTGTTTCCTTTGGACTTTGGAATCTCCTTCCTTGATGCATCACAACAACCATTTTTTTACAATACCGAAGCTTTCTCTAATGAAGTTGAGGTTAGGCATATGGTGATAGAAAGAGCTTCCAAAAAATGAAGGTGCCATCCCTGCCTGTGAGGAGATGGATTCTACTTTGAATGATACCAAGTTGGAGAAACTTCTAGAAATTAGCATGCCAGGATGTAGGTTGGTGATACCTCTAGCTGGTAAGAGGTGCTATAAGTTTGAGAATACGAAACCCAATAGGACTGTACCTGAAGCTGTGGTGTCTACATCCTTGTTTAAACTAGGTTTGCCAATGCCCATGCATCACTTCCTTGTTTAGGTGTTAGAATTTTATGACCTGATGCCTATGCAGTTGACCCCCAATTCTTACAGGATGGCTGTCTGTATGTACATTCTGTATGCTGACCAGTATTAGAAACCCCTCACTACCTCATAGCTAGGTTATTTTTACCATTTGAAGGAAACTGGCAGGAAGATTGGTTATTTCTACTTGAATGCTTGGGGGGTTCATCGTGGAAAATGTATAAGGAGAAACAAGAAGGGCATGTATGATTGGGTGGAGTAGTTTATGTACAACTATGACTCTCCTATTCTCAGGAAAGATTTCAATGTTTCCGCAAGTAAGGACGTTCCCTCTTACTTCCTTATCTTCTTAGAGTATCTTCAACCTAGAACCTCCTTTGACTGATATCCTTCCTTGTTCTTCCATGTAGGGATCCCTAAACAAAACCCATTGGAAGGTGCTCCCAGGGAGAGAGCTGAAAAAATACTGGCCTTGTGCGCCAATTTACAGGATAGTGAAAGTTTGTTGACAGCTGCCAACTTAGAGATGTTTGCCTTCTGTGCTGGTAGAGTCCCTAGCCTTCTAATTGGTGTGTAGGAAGCTGCTAGTGGGACCTCTCAAGAAGAAGGTTCCACAATCCTTATTACTTACATAAATAGCTTTTGTCCTTGTTTGTTATGTCTGTGCATAACTTTTTAATTTCTTCATACCATGATCTTCATGTGTACATATTATTATTCTCTACTTACTTGACTAATTTATCCCCCTAGTTGCTTTGTACATATGGCCCCTGTTGTTCCTTCCTTTGTCAAGAAATTGGTGAAGTATAAGGATATATTTAAGGATGAGGATGTGGAGATGTTGAATACTCCAATTGATGCTACCCCCATTTCTATAGCAGTGGCAACTCCTGCTCAGGAACCCTCTGGAACCTCTTCCAAGAGAAAATTTTCGACCAGCTCCCAACCCACTGCTTCCACACCTAACCTTCTTTCAGGAAAGAGGTCCCGTTTGGCAGTGGTACTTGCAGCCTCCCATGAAATGCATGCCTTCACTAGGATGCTGGGGGAATAGGTTCTTGAGAAGGCCGTGGCTAAATATCAAAGATGAGATTGAATTAAGCTTCATAGGCCCTACTTGCATCTGCTGCTCAGAGTACATTTTTACAGTTGAGATTTGGGGAGTAGCTGGCAGCAGTAGTAAGGGGTGACCAGAAAGCGATAAAGGAGCTGAAGGATGTAAAAAACAAACTGAAAGCCTCTGAAGATGAGAAGAAGAAGCTCATTGATGCTTAAAAAAATGAATGCTTCAGAGTCCACATTGACCAAGGAGAGAGGGCAACTGAGCAACTTTATCAAGGAACATGAGAATGAGAGGGAGGAGCTCGAATCCAATGATGTCGTATTACTTCAGGAGTTGAAGAATCAAGTGGATGCTCTTCAAGGTGCCGTGAATATCTCCAAGACTCTGAGAGCTGCCAGGGAGAAGGCAAAGTATGGAGCTGGTTATGACAACGGTCTCAAGGACTATTTGAGGTACATGTACGAGAAGGTACCGGACTTCAATTGGTCTCTCCTTGGCGAGGATGCTTAGGCCTGTTAGTGTAGGTGCCCTAGAGGCAATACAATGTTTCTTTTTGATAGACCTTTATGTCATTTGATTATTCAATAAACGTATTTATTATGACTTTAATTACTGTGATATATTTGTTAGCATAATAAATGTCCTTAGAATCATGATACACATTATATAGTTTAAGTACATGACTTGAACTTGAGATTATATAATATATCATATTCTTAAAGGTCCCTAGTCGAGTATTATTATTATAGGACAATAATAATACATAAATAGACTAGTATGTTGTTTGACAGATAACCACATATCATTGGTTATAAGTATGGGGATACTAAAGTCAATACATAGGTACATGTAGGAGTACATGATACTGGACAGACCCACAGTGAGATTCATCATGCTTAATAAAGTCATAAGAAAGACTCATAGTGATAATGGTGTAATGATCCTTTGACTTGAGATCATTATATTTCTATACGAGGATTAATATACTTTGACTACATTAAAAGTTACCTTTGACCGGGTGATGATAAAAGTGGACATCGGGTATATCATGAGTCGTATGAGAAATATGAATGATAGATAAATGATTTAACCCTCCTATAATTAGGAGATATATTATTGGCCTCTTGATTGAGTGAGACTATAAAATGCATGGCCGTGCTCAAATAATGATTTGTTTTTCATAGTCTACTCATGGATCAAGTAAACCCAGATTAAATGTTATAGAGGATGACTAAATACATGCCTCGAATTTAATCTATAATATATATGGTTAAAGGGATTATATTACACGGAAACATTAATCACGAAAGGTTTAATTGAAACCAATTATTATTATTACTTGGGTAGCAATGATGTATTACTAGATGCCACTCATTGTTTATAATTTTATTATTAGAAAATAAAATTATTGCCAACGTAATAATAACCTAAAGGGTCACACACAAAGAACGTTTAAACGGAGCTTTATTTAAATTATAAATTTAAATAATGTTATTATTATTAATTCGAATTTATAATTAATTAAGTAAGACTTGATTAATTATAAACATACTAGAATTCGGATTAATAAATAAACCCAAAATTAGAATGGGTTTTTAAGAAGCCCCATGGATTAGGGTTTGGCCCATTATCTCTAGCTCATATAAATATATTATGATGTGTTTACAAGGGCAGAACTTGTGAATTCGATTTTACAACAGAAACCCTAGCAGCTCATAGAAAAGAGAGGCTAGTAAGAGAGAAGAGATAATTCATGGCTGTTTTGGCTAGTACCATCTCCGCTGATCGTTAGACGAATCGACGTTCGTGTGGATACCGTTAGAGAGCAGTTCTTGAAGCGAAGGACTACTGTGATTCATCAAGCAAGGATCTCCGTTGAGTTCGTGAAAGTCAAGACCAGAAAAGGTATAATTCTGTTTCACCATAATCTGTCCAAGCTTATACACGGATCCTGGGTTTGGGTTCCGAATTTTTGTTATATTTACGTTAATTCCGCTGCGTTTTTATGCCTCGGAACCCAACAATGGCATCAGAGCTACGTGTATAAGGGACTGATTTGGTTACGTGTTAACTGTATTTGATGCAAATATGCCTGTTTGGTGACTGCCATGCCACTGCCATGCCACTGCCATGTTACTGCCACTGCCTATATGTGATCTGCAATATTATAATCTGTTATGGCATGATATGTGTGATGCACTGTATTATGTGATACGAGATACAGTCATACGAAGGTCGTCGGAATCGTTCTGAGACGTTTAAAAACACAACCGCATAAGATGCAGTTTTCTGTGAATAGTGATTCTAGCCATTTGACAATTAAAAATCACTGCTTCGCGGTGACCTATGGTGTTTTTTGGCCATTTGACATCGTTAAGGGCCTCAAAAACGCAGTTTTCTGTTTTGAGATTATGATTTTGAAATTTTGGTAATTTTTTATGATGCATGATGATATGATTATGCATTCTGAGATGTCAGTAATTGTTATGTGGGCATGGTGCTGGTTATGGCCTTAGACCCTAGATTAATGGTTTTGGTTTTGGTTTTATAAATACGACTTGCATGTCGTTTTATTCATTCTTGTAATTGCTGAACCTCGAATGTAACTCGAGCTTTCTTATGTAAGTACATTAGCTTAGGTTGTATTCAATTATTCCATGTAATGTACTTGAAGACAAAGGATGATCCAAGAAGAAGAGAAGACAGCCATGGATGCAAGAAGAATGAAGACAAGCAACTGTATTTATGTTTTACCACCACTATATATTGACATTGATCCTTTCATTAGCACGAAAGGATCACATAGGAAAGGGGCCATAACCAAGCACGTTTACATACTGCACTTTACATATTGATGTATGAATGTATGTGTAGAGTAGAAGATGCATGCTTTAATTAGATTAATGATGTATGCATGTATTATATACGTCACCCATGCCATGCTTGCCACGCTAAACAAGATAAAATCTGTAACGATTTAAGATTTTAAAATTAACAAACGATCATGAGATTCTTGTGTTTATGAAATATGGATTTTTAAAACACGGAATTAAATATGGATTTTGATATCTATAACTGGGATTTTCTGACAAAATCGGATATGCGTATTCGTAAGGCTGATGGGTTTTAAGTGTGACCACTGATATCCTCCATCTACCTGGGAAATGAACAAATGAAGATGTCAATTTGAAATATTTGGTTCAAGGAAAAATTGAGGATCTCTTCATGATGTGATCATGATCGTCGTAAATTTTCTAAACCCCTTAACAAAATATTAAGTTTTACTCGGATGCTTTCCAATGAATGAACACTCATCGAATCCTAGATCGATTAGGGGAAAGACTGTCAGTGGCAGGGGACTCCTATCTATCGTGGTGAGATGCGATGAATATAAATGGTTATATTCGGCCGTTGTATCATTGGGTCTAACTTAACTGAGTCGTCATAATAAGGTGAAAACAAACGGTTATATTCAACCATTATGAACTTAGAAGCATAGAGGTTGGTTAAAGTCTATTAGATAGATAAGATCAATCGTTGTTCACCAAACTATCCAAGAATTATATATGATATAATTAACAATTGTTGTCTACCTAAATAATCATTTTAAGGACTACCAGTGGTTGTCTTTGGACATGACGAAATATGGATCTTGGCTCACTAGAAAGAATTATGGGATATACTTTCCAAATTAATAGTAAGGGCTATTAATTTGATAAAAATAGTGGGAGATATATTATGAATATATATCATAATCATTTGAACATAATAAATAACTCAGACAATCTAATGTTTATTTTGTGCTTTTATCATTGTAGATACCAAATAATGGCAAACAACACAAACACACTATCCGTACGATCAGTCCTTGAGAAGGATAAGCTGACAGGAGGAAACAACTTCCTAGACTGGCAGAGGAATTTGAGGATTGTCTTCAGACAGGAGCGCAAGCTTCATGTCATTGATATTCCTCCGGCAGGTCCCCTTCCTGAGGGCGCTACTGTTGAGGAACGAGCGGCCCACACAAAGGATGAGAATGATGCAAATGATGTTGCATGTCTTATGTTGGCAAGTATGAGTGCTGAGCTTCAAAGACATCATATGCATATGGATGCATATACTATCAATGAGCACTTGCAAAGCATGTTTACAAGCCAAACTCATCAAGAAAGGTTCAACACGAGTAAGTCACTTTTTAATTGCAAACAAGGGGCAAGTGAACCAGTTGGCCCACATGTTCTGAAGATGATTGGTTACATTGAGTACCTTGAAACTTTGGGTTTTCCGATTATTCAGGAAATTGGTATTGACCTAATCATGAATTCTTTGAATAACAAATTCACCCAGTTTG
Source organism: Oenanthe sinensis (assembly GCA_028671895.1). Taxonomy (NCBI): domain Eukaryota; kingdom Viridiplantae; phylum Streptophyta; class Magnoliopsida; order Apiales; family Apiaceae; genus Oenanthe; species Oenanthe sinensis. The sequence continues at coordinate 41,086,416 of CM053801.1, forward strand.
TCATAAACTATAATATGAATGAATTTGACAAAACACCTACTGAATTGTTGGCTATGTTGAGAATATATGAGACCAACATGAAGACGGATGAACCTGTTCCCATACTGATGGTGGGCAATAAAGGTAAGGCCAAAGGGAAAGGCAAGTGGAAGGGTAAGAAGAAGATAGGATCTGATTCTACACCCAAGCCAAAGTCAGGTCCTAAACAGGCTTTAAAGCCTAAAGGTGGGGTCGCTAAGGGTGAATGTCACTACTGTAAGAAAACTGGTCACTAGGAGAGAAACTGTTCAGTTTACTTGGAGGATCTGAATAAGAAGAGGGCTGAGAAAGCTTCTAATTCAGGTATATATGTTATAAAAGTCAATTTGTCTATTTCTACATCTTGGGTATTGGATACTGGATGTGCTTCTCACATTTGTATAAATGTGAAGGAAATGCAGAGAAGTAGGACATTGGCTAAAGGAGAAATGGACCTACGAGTTGGCAATGGAGTAAGAGTTGCTGCTTTAGCTGTAGGAACCTATTATTTATCTTTGCCCTCTGGGCTAGTTTTAGAACTGGAGAATTGTTATTACGTGCCTGCGATTCGCAGAAACATTATTTCTGTTTCTTGTTTGGACAAGAAAGGTTTTTCGTTTATAATAAAGAACAACAGTTGCTCTTTTACTTTGAATGATTTAACCTATGGTGTTGCGCGTTTGTTTAATGGTTTATATGTTCTTGACTTAGATAATCATGTCTGTAATATAGAAAACAAACGACTTAAAGTTAATGACTCAAATCAAACATACCTCTGGCATTATCATCTAGGCCATATAAATGAGAAACGCATATCCAAATTATATAAGAATGGATATTTGGATAAGTTTGATTTTGAATCATACCAAGAATGCGAATCTTGTTTGCTTGGTAAAATGACTAAAGCCCCTTTCACTGGTAAGGGTCAAAGGGCCACTGAACGTCTAGAGCTAATACATAGTGATGTATGTGGCCCAATGCGTGTGATGGCTAGAGGAGGCTACTACTACTTCATAACATTTACTGATGATTTCAGTAGATATGGATATGTATATCTTATGAAGAATAAATCCGATTCTTTTGAAAAGTTCAAAGAATACAAGGCTGAAGTAGAGAAGCAAATTGGCGGAGGTGCAAGTATTAAAATCTTACGATCTGATCGTGGAGGAGAATACTTGAGCACAGAATTTAAAGATTATTTAAAGGAGTGTGGTATTGTATCACAACTCACTCCGCCAGGTACACCTCAATGGAATGGAGTTTCAGAGAGGAGAAATCGCACCTTGTTGGACATGGTGCGATCAATGATGAGTTATGCAGATCTTCCAATTAGTTTCTGGGGTTACGCTCTAGAAACAGCGGCTTTCACACTTAACCGTGTTCCTACTAAGAAGGTTCAAAAGACTCCATATGAGATATGGGAGAAGAAACGGTCAGGCATGAGCTTTATGAAAGTTTGGGGATGCAAGGCGTTTATGAAACGTCAAGTATCTTACAAGCTTTGACCTAAATCTGAAGAGTGCAATTTTGTGAGATACCTTAAAGAAACAAAGGCGTATTATTTTTATAGTCCTTCTGAGCAGAAAGTGTTTATTGCTCGAGATGCTGTTTTCATGGAAAGAGATTTTGTTTCCAAAAGAAACAGTGGGAGAACTATAGACCTCGATGAAGATCGAGAACCGCAAAATAGCATTGAACCTGAAGTGGAACAAGAGCAGGATAATGATAATGCTCAACAAACACAGGTTGTTCGTAGAACTGGTAGAATCGCCATGAGCCAGAGAGATATGGATTTCTCTTGACTCAATGTGGTGAATTGATGCTCATAGATGAAGATGAGCCTCTCACATACCAAGATGCTATGAACAGTCCAGACTCTAAGAGATGGCTAGAAGCCATGAAATCCGAGATGGATTCCATGTACGAAAACCAAGTATGGACTTTGGTTGATCCACCTGAAGGGGTAAAACCCATAGGGTGCAAATGGGTTTTCAAGAAGAAAACTGACATGGATGGAAATGTTCAGACCTATAAAGCAAGGTTGATTGCAAAAGGTTTCAAACAAATTCATGGTATTGACTATGATGAAACTTTCTCACCATTGGCTATGGTCAAGTCCATAAGGATTTTGTCAGTCCAAGGAATGTTAGCAAGGTATGTAAATTACATCGATCTATTTATGGATTGAAGCAAGCCTCTTGGAGATAGAATATATGTTTTGATGAAACAGTCAAAGAGTATGGCTTTGTTCAAAACGAAGATGAACCTTGTGTTTACAAGAAGGTTAGTGGGAGCCATGTGGCATTCATAGTACTATATGTTGATGACATACTACTAATGGGGAATGATATACCTTCTCTTAAGGCTGTTAAGACTTGGTTAGGGAGCAACTTCTCTATGAAAGACTTAGGAGATGCATTCTACATTCTAGGAATGAGGATCTATAGGGATAGATCTAGAAGGATGATCGGTTTAAGTCAGAGTACATACATCGATAAGGTTTTGCATCGTTTTGGTATGCAAAATGCAAAAAAGGGATATGTCCCCGTGTCTCAAGGGATAACGATCTCTAAAGATTAGTGTCCGAAATCATTGGATGACAAGGACCGCATGAGTAAGGTTCCATATGCCTCAGCAATTGGATCTATCATGTATGCAATGGTATGTACTCACCCAGATGTTTCGTATGCTTTAAGCATGACGAGCAGATACCAATCTAATCTAGGTGAATGTCACTGAACGGCAGTCAAGAATATTCTAAAGTACTTGAAAAGGACTAAAGATTCATTCTTGGTGTATGAAGGAGAGGAGAAACTGGTTGTAAAAGGTTACACCGATGCAAGTTTCCAAACAGACAGGGATGATACTGTATCACAGTCTGGTTTTGTGTTTTGTCGAAACGGAGGTGCTGTAAGTTGGAAGAGTTCAAAGCAAGAAACAGTAGCTGATTCTACAATGGAAGCTGAGTACATTGCAGCTTGTGAAGCAGCTAAGAAAGCAGTTTGGATTCGAAAATTCATTACTAATTTGGGAGTGGTTCCATCGATCGCAGATCCCATTGATCTATACTGCGATAATAATGGAGCCATTGCATAGGCTAAAGAACCTAGAGCTCACTCCCGAACCAAACATATACTCAGGAGATATCACCTCATTCGAGAGATTAATGAAAGGGGTGACATACACATATGTAAAGTGCACACAAATGATAACATTGCAGACCCACTGACCAAAGGCTTGTCGCAGACGAAGCACGACGGTCACACTAGTTCCATGGGTATTAGATACATGGGTGATTGGCTCTAGTGCAAGTGGGAGATTGTTAGTGCAGGTGCCCTAGAGGCAATACAATGTTTCTTTTTGATAGACCTTTATGTCATTTGATTATTTAATAAACGTATTTATTATGACTTTAATTACTGCGATATATTTGTTAGCATAATAAATGTCCTTAGAATCATGATACACATTATATAGTTTAAGTACATGACTTGTACTTGAGATTATATAATATATCATATTCTTAAAGGTCCCTAGTCGAGTATTATTATTATAGGACAATAATAATACATAAATAGACTAGTATGTTGTTTGACAGATAACCACATCTCATTGGTTATAAGTATGAGGATACTAAAGTCAATACATAGGTACATGTAGGAGTACATGATACTGGACAGACCCACAGTGAGATTCTTCATGTTTAATAAAGTCATAAGAAAGAATAACAGTGATAATGGTGTAATGATCCTTTGACTTGAGATCATTATATTTCTATACGAGGATTAATATACTTTGACTACATTAAAAGTTACCTTTGATCGGGTGATGATAAAAGTGGACATCGGGTATATCATGAGTCGTATGAGAAATATGAATGATAGATAAATGATTTAACCCTCCTATAATTAGGAGAGATATTATTGGCCTCTTGATTGAGTGAGACTATAAAATGCATGGCCGTGCTCAAATAATGATTTGTTTTTCATAGTCTACTCATGGATCAAGTAAACCCAGATTAAATGTTGTAGAGGATGACTAAATACATGCCTCGAATTTAATCTATAATATATATGGTTAAAGGAATTATATTACACGGAAACATTAATCACGAAAGGTTTAATTGAATCACCAATTATTATTATTACTTGGGTAGCAATGATGTATTACTAGATGCCACTCATTGTTTATAATTTTATTATTAGAAAATAAAATTATTGCCAACGTAATAATAACCTAAAGGGCCACCCACAAAGAACGCTTAAATGGAGCTTTATTTAAATTATGAATTTAAATAATGTTATTATTATTAATTCGAATTTATAATTAATTAAGTAAGACTTGATTAATTATAAACATACTAGAATTCGGATTAATAAATAAATCCAAAATCAGAATGGGTTTTTAAGAAGCCCCATGGATTAGGGTTTGGCCCATTATCTCTAGCTCATATAAATACATTATGATGTGTTTACAAGGGCAGAACTTTTGAATTCGATTTTACAACAGAAACCCTAGCAGCTCATAGAAAAGAGAGGCTAGCAAGAGAGAAGAGATAATTCGTGGCTGTTTTGGCTAGTACCATCTCCGCTGATCGTTAGACGAATCGACGTTCGTGTGGATACCGTTAGAGAGCAGTTCTTGAAGCGAAGGACTACTGTGATTCATCAAGCAAGGATCTCCGTTGAGTTCGTGAAAGTCAAGACCAGAAAAGGTATAATTCTGTTTCACCATAATCTGTCCAAGCTTATACACGGATCCTGGGTTTGGGTTCCGAATTTTTGTTATATTTACGTTAATTCCGCTGCGTTTTTATGCCTCGGAACCCAACAAGGCCCTGGTGGAAGAGCTAAAGAATGAGAATCAGGTGGCTGTTGAGGGGAACCTAGAGGTTCTAGATGCGGTGGAAGTGGAAAATAAGGTAGTAGAACAAGCAGCTCCCATATCTCAATCTATGTAGATTGATATTCCAGCCCATGTTCCTGAAGATGCCGCCTCTAGAGGTACCACTTCCACGTCTATTGCTGTGAAAGCTTCCTCTAACACTGAAGATACTCCTCCTGCAAAATGATTCCCCTTTTTCCTTTTATGTTACTGCCTCCTTTCAATGCTTCTTTGAACAATATATGCTTCTTTGGGGTCTGTTTCTGGATTTTTAACTCAAATTTTTAAATAAAGGGGTGGACACCTCTTATGCTCCACAGATGTAATCTTGAATATTTGCTTTGGTCGCTTGGATATTTTTAAAGTCGTTTGATGGGATATTCACTTTCTTTCTTGAAATTACCAGTTTTCATTCCTTTGATGCATGCTTTATTTTGCTCTGAAATAATTACAACAGGTTTATGCAGCTTCTAGATGCCTTTCCTCCACGACTGGTGGCATGAACTCAATTTAAACTCGTATCCATCCATGCTAGATATCACCTTGATAGCTTCCCATAACCCAATGATGATATAGACATTTTATCAACATGAATTTAATGAATAGGAGATATAACTTGTACCTGATGTTATGTGTGTTGTGTAGTTGTCATCCTTCACATCAGGAAAACCTCAAGGTTCATTGGTACCTCCCTTAGTGTTGATATCTCACTATTGAAAAGGTACTAACGGTATGGGTCGAATCTTTTCCCATTATCCAGTACCTTCATGATGATAAGGTTCCAATCTCATGGGTGAAACCTTTCTTTACTGTTTGACACCTCTCTATTGATGAGGTTCCAGTTACATGGGTGGAACCTCTCCTTGTTGCTGGTACCTATGAGACTTGATCAAGTTTTTAGAGCAATTGTCCTATTTTGATTTCACCATAACTCTTCTGTGAGGGTCTTCTCAGAATGTGATATACATTGGTATCATGATAACTGTCATAAGACAACTTTTTATTTAGCTACCTCTTCGAAACCACAAGAGCCAGGACTAGGCACCTCCTGGGTTAAGTATGAATCATAGGAGCTAGGACTAGGTACCTCCTAGGTTGAATGACTGGTACCTCAGGAGCCAGGACTATGAACCTCCTGGATTAAATGTGAACTATAGGAGCCAGGACTAGGCACCTCCTAGGTTAAATCTCAGAAACCTCAGGAGCCAGGACTAGGCACCTCCTGGGTTAAATGTGAACCATATGAGTCAGGACTAGGCACCTCCTAGGTTAAATCGGGAACCATTGGAGCCATGACTAGGCACCTCCTAGGTTAAATCTCAGAAACCTCAGGAGCCAGGACTAGGCATCTCCTGGTTTAAAAGTGAACCATAAGAGCCAGGAATAGGCACCTCCTAGGTTAAATCGTAGGAACCTCATGAGCCAGGACTAGGCACCACCTGTGTTAAATGTCAAGAACCTCAAGAGCCAGGACTAGGCACCTCCTGGATTAAATGTGAGCCATAGGAGCCAGGACTAGGCACCTCCTAGGTTAAATCGCGAACCATGGGTACCAAGAATAGGCACCTCCTAGTTTAAATCGTAGGAACCTCAAGAGCCAGGACTAGGCACCTCCTGGATTTTTGCTTTAAAATTGTCTCTTTCAAGATCTTCTTCTAGGCAGCATGTCACCTACTACCCCCCAAGTTCTGCGGTGTAGCTTGATATACTGGAGAACTTATCCTGTTGAAGCTTCTTACATGATGCCTGGTAATACTTGTACATAAATAAATAAAGGGAAATTGTCACTATTTTCATTAATAAAAAACATTACATAATGACTCTAGGAGGTTTATAGGTACCATCCCCGAGTGTAAAATAGGAATTGAAATTATAGCTACCATCTAAGTGAAGCTTGAAAATGCAAGAGCATAAGCTTGTTTTATTTTCCTACCCTGAAAGAGGCCTACTTTTCCTATTTGATTGAAAGAAAGAAATGACTTATAATACTTCTTGAGGTGTTCAACATTCCAAGCCCTTGGGATGAGCTTCCCATCAAGGTTTTTGAGATAATAGGTTCATTCCTACAATATTGATCGTAGCTTGTAAGGACCTTCCCAATTGGCTTCAAATGCTCCATGGCCTAGAACCTTCATGTTTGGTATCATTTTTCTCAATACTAGGTCCCCAATTTTAAGTGGTTGAGATTCCACCTTGTTGTTGTAGTACCTCCTAGTTCTTTATTGGTAGGCAGCCAACTTTAATTATTAGGATGCTATCATTTCCTCCACTAGGTCTAGGTACAAACGATGATTGACTTCATTATTTTCAACCTGTTAATTGTCTCTCCTGAAGGAACCTGCCCCAATTTCAACAAGTACCATAACTCCATAACCATAAGTGAAGGAAAAAGGAGATTCCCATGTAGTTGACCGGGGGGTTGTATTATAGGACCATAAAACCATTGAAAGCTCCTCTTGCCAACTTCCCTTGCTCTCCTCCAACTTTGCCTTCAAAGTATGTTTAATGATTTTTTTCACAGCTTCTGTTTGGCCAATGTTTTGATGATGGAAAATAGCTGAAAAACTCTTCTTTATTCCCAAATCATCACACAGTTTCCTCATTTCCTTGCTGTCAAATTATTTCCCATTCTCAGAAATTAGCTTGTATGAAATTACATACCTGCAAATGATTTCCCTATAGACAAATTCCCTTAGCTTCCCAGTAGTGATGGTAGCTAGAGGTTCAGCTTCTGCCCATTTTGTGAAATAATCCACAGCTACCACAACATATTTTACACTTCCCTTTCCATTTTATAGCTTCCCAATTAGGTCAATCCCCGAAACTGCAAATGGTCAAGGGCTAACCAAGGGTTTGAGAGGGACCGCTGGTCTACTATTGAGGTTTGCATACCTCTGACAGTGATCACCTTACTTAACAAACTTGTGGGCATCTGATTTAAAAGTGGGCCAGTAGTATCCCTTCCTTAATATTTTGTAGACAAAAGAGGTACCCCCGAGTGATTTCCATAAATACCTTCATGGAACTTCCTCATAATGTACTCACAGTTATTTCCAACTATGCATTCGAGTAGTGGCTGATTAAAACCTCTTTTATAGAGGTACCCATCATGTTAGAAATCTATGTAACTTTGATGATAACATTAAATCTTTGAATCATGAAATTATACTTTTATTGTAACTGATCAATTGATATGAAAACTATAAATATCGATTGATCAGGAAACCATTTATCAATTGACATGTTTATGTTCATCAACTGATAATATGGATAGTAGTATAGGTGTACTTAGTCTACTTCAATTGATATGGCTTTAGTCGATTGATAAACTCTTGTCGATTGATACTAGAGTCGATTAATATTGATTATCAATTGATGTATAACTTAGACTGTCAAATTGTAATTATTTGAAGACAAGAAAATTGTACAAGTGAAGGATGATCAATTGATATGGAGGAATCAACTGATAGAAGATCAATTGATAAAAATCCAAGTCAAGAAAAGCAAAGACCATCAACTGATATGATAACATTTATCAATCGATAAGTCAACTATTATTAGTCGATGGATATCAAGATCAATCAAAGAAGAATATCAGTTGATGGATACAAGGAAGAATCAATTGATATGTTTAATAGAAAATTATCAATTGATAGGAACAACTCGACAAGACATAAAACATGCCTATGGAAGACAGTCTATACTAACTGTGAAGACTCAGAGTGAAGCTATTTTTTCCAAAGCCGTAAAAATTTCTCAAAACAGAAAAAGGCAAAAAGGAAAGATAGATAAAAGTCAATCCTAGAATAGATTAAATGTCTTTATATTCTTTCTAGGAATTGTAAACAAAGTTGTTATATATAATACTAACTTTTCTGAATTATCAAAAGATGAATGCAATAGTGCTATAAATGAGATGTCCAATGAACTATGCAACTTACATGTCACTTTGAAATCTCTAAACAAAGAAAATCTCAAGTTAAAGAACACCATTGAGGCCTTAACTAAGAGAAATAATTTTCTTGAAAATGAACTTATTTTTTAGAAAGATTCAAGCAGGAAAGTAAGGATGTTAGGAATGAACTAGTAAACAGATTGAAAAGAGAAAAATTGTTGAAAGAACAATTAACTAGAGAAATTGAAACCATTAGCAAATGGAATAGGTCTGTTAAAACTACCAAGAAAATTATTGATGTTCAGGGTGTAGATACCTTAGGAGAAACTCCCAAATCAACAGTTAAGCCATTGGTTGATTCATCATTGGATAAAGATCAATTGACTGTTAATCCTTTATTGATCGATAGGGATTATCGATCGATTGATGTTGAATCAACTGATAAACATCCAATGATAGGAAAACCATCAATGGCTAACCAAAAGAACAAGTTTAGCACTTCTATAAAGTTTGTTAAGGAAAAAGATCCCATGAGTCAAGTTGAGACTAAGGTTGAGAAGATTAATATTGGTAGCTTATCTAAGAAGCAATTAAAAGTCAAATTGGAAAAGATAGCACTTGTTGAAGATAATCAACCTAAGTCTGAGAAAAAGAAGAAGAATAGGAATGAAAGGTTGGCATAAATAAGCACAATAATTACACACATGATATGTATGCACCTAAAAAGGTCTGTGCCAAATGTGGTAGTGTAAATCATTTATCTATGCATTGCAAGAAAGAAAATAGTTTCATACTAGCAAATGATTTGAATACACATACCATGTTCATAAATTCCATGCCTGCCAATCCTATACTCATGAATGTCATGTCCCCTAATTTAGTTGCACCACATGCTCACATGCCATATGCACAATTTCCATACTTGTACAATTCATTCTTTGGATATGCAAATATGAACATGCCTGGAATGTCATGGAATATGCCTAAAGTAGATAATGAAATGCATGGAAATTTTTCCATGAGTTCCAAGGTGTCTGAGCCACAAAAGCCATCTCCCAAAGTTAAAGTGGATTTAAACCCACTAAAACAAAAGGAGACAAAAATGGCAACTAAGGCTCAGGCTATAACTAATAAAAGATGACCCAATGAATCTTGGGTACCAAAAACAACTTGATTGGTTTTAAATGTGTGCAGGGAAACAGGAGGAAGAATCTCTGGTATCTAGACAATGGATGCTCTAGGCACATGACAGGAGATATGTCCCTGCTCACAAAGTTTGTGGAAAAGGCTGGCCCATGAGTTACTTTTGGAGAAAAACCAAAGGTTTTACTCTGGGATATGGCTCTATTGCAAGTGAAAATGTTATCATTGAACCCGTAATACTGGTTGATAGATTGAAGTATAATTTGCTGAGCATTAGTCAACTGTGTGATAATGGAAATGGTGTATGGTTTTCAAATGGATCACGAATCATAGCCAACAAAGAATCTGGTGAAATTCTTTTAACTAGAGGAAGAAAAGGAAATGTCTATGCGGCTGATTTCAATTCTATAAAGGCAAATTCAATGACTTGTCTATTAAGCAAAGCCAACACAGATGAAAGCTAAATTTGGCATAAGAAGCTAGCCTATCTAAATTTCAAAGCCATGAATCTATTGGATAGAAAGAATTTCGTTAGGGGCATTCCACAGATGGAATTCACCAAGGATGGTTTGTGTGATGCTTATCAAAAGGGAAAAATAAAAGAAGACATTAATCAAGTCAAAGTCTGAATCATCAATTGATAAGCCTCTGGAGCTGTTGCACATGGATTTATTTGGTCCTGTCAACATCATGTCAATTTCCAAAAAGAAATATGCCTTAGTAGTTGTGGATTACTTCACAAGATATATATGGGTGCATTTCTTACATTCTAAGGATGAGGCAAATAAATTAATTATCAATCATGTGAATAATGTTGAAAATAATACTGAATGAAAGGTTAAGAAAACAAGAAGTGATAATGGTATTGAATTTAAAAATGCAACAATGAAAGAATTCTATGAAGAAAAAGGTATCACTCATCACTTTTCTGCTCCTAGAACTCCCCAACAAAATGGAGTTGTTGAAAGGAAAAACATAACCTTAATTGAAGTTACTAGAACTATATTAAAAGAAGAACAACTTTCTACATACTTCTAGGCAGAAGTAATCAATATTTCTTATTATATTCAGAATATTTCCATGGTCAATCAATCTCAAGGAAAAACTCCATATCAATTGATGAAGAAAGACAAGAAGCCAATAATTAATTTTCTTCATGTCTTTGGCTGCAAATGTTTTGTCCTAAGAAACCAGGGAGAAAATTTGGGAAAGTTTGAAGCCAAGGCTGATGAGGTAATATTTGCTAGATATGGAATAACAACCAAGGCTTACATAGTCTACAATCTTAGATTACACATTGTTATGGAATCTATGTATGTAGTCTTTGATGACAAGAAAATTCAAGGGTTGTTTGATGAAGGATACCATGACTCCTTGCATTTTGAGAATGAATCGACTAGTAATGCTGAAGAAAGTGATGATGATATGGAAATTTCAAATCAAGTACCCAGAAATTCTCCATCAATTGATGTCAATGTACCAACAGATAATTTATCAGTTGATGATCATCAATCGACTGATATTACATTAATTGATAATCCATCGATGGATAATAGTTCTACTCATCAATCCTCAAGTAGAGTGTCCATCTCAGGGGGGGTTCTCAACCACTCGATCACATCACAATGATCATAACAATGCAAATGATCATGAAGCATCTTCATCAAGGACAAATTTACCACCACAAAGGAAATGAACCAAAAGTCATCCTTTTGAATTGATTATTGGAAATGCAGATGATGGTGTCAAAACTAGAAGTACAACTCAGAATGAATGTTTGTATAGTAGTTTCATGTCTCAAGAAGAACAAAAAAGGATTGAAGAAGCTTGAATGATCCTGATTGGGTAATAGCTATGCAAGAAAAGTTGAATCAGTTTGAAAGAAACAAGGTATGAAAGTTGGTGCTCAAACCAAAGAACAAAACTATTACTGGTACAAAATGGGTATTCAGAAATAAAATGGATGAAACTGGTACAGTAACAAGAAACAAGGCAAAGCTAGCGGCAAAGGGCTGCTCAGAAGAAGAAGGCATAGATTTTGATGAGACATTTGCACCAGTTGTAAGATTGGAAGCTATCAGAATCTTTCTAGCATATGCTGCCCATACCAATTTTAAAGTGTACCAGATGGATGTAAATAGTGCTTTTCTCAATGGGGAATTAGAGAAAGAAGTATATGTGGAATAACCTCCAGGTTTTGTGGATCCTGTTTATCCTGGATTTGTATACTATCTTCTCAAAGCACTGTATGGTTTAAAATAAGCACCTAGAACCTGGTATGACACACTGTCTAAATTCTAGATTGAGAATCATATTGTAAGAGGTACTATTGATAAAACTCTCTTTTATAGAAATGTCAATGGTTCTATTATTCTTGTTCAAATCTATGTAGATGATATTATTTTTGGCTCAACTAATGAAAAACTTTGTCAAAAGTTTGCTAAGTTGATGCAGAGTAAATATGAAATGAGCATAATGGGAGAATTTACCTATTTTCTTGGTTTGCCAGTCAAACAAGTTAAAGATGGTATTTTCATAAATCAAACTAAATATATTTCTGATTTATTAAGAAAATTTGATTTAAATGAATGTTCTTCTGCAAAAACTCCCACGGCCACTGCAACTAAACTTGAATTGAATACCAAGGAAGCTAAAGTGGACATTTCAAGTTATAGAGGCATGGTTGGCTCATTACTATATTTAACTACAAGTAGGCCATATATAATGTTTGCTACATGTCTTTGTACTAGGTTTCAATCTGATCCTAGAGTGTCTCATTTGATTGGAATAAAAAGAATATTCAGGTATTTCAAAAGAACACTAAATCTTGGAGTTTGGTATCCTAGAGATTCTGGATTTGATCTAATTAGTTATTCAGAAGCAGACTATGCAGTTTACAAAATTGACAGAAAAAGTACATGCACTTATCAATTTCTAGGAAACAAGTTGGTCTCATGGTTTAGCAAAAATCAAAATCCAGTATCTACATCCACAGTAGATGCTGAATATATTGTTGCTGGAAGCTGCTGTGCACAAGTGTTATGGATGAGGAATCAATTATTTGATTATGGATTTAACTTGAGCAAAATTACAATATTTTGTGACAACACAAGTGCAATTGCCATTACTGAAAATCCAGTTCAACACTCAAGAACCAAGCACATTGACATAATGTACCACTTCATTAGGGAACATGTAATGAATGGTATTGTTGAATTATATTTTATCCCTAGTGAAAGACAACTTGCAGACATTTTTACCAAACCATTAGATGAATCTACCTTCAATAGATTTGTATGTGATTTAGGTATGTTTAACTATGTTTAATCTTTTTAAATGTCTGACAAGTTATTTATTTCAGTAATTTCTAGAATTATAGCCATTGAATATGTTAATCTATTGATTTTTCCATAATCAATTGCTAAACATTTTACATATCGATGGATATTTTTGAAGCTATCGACAGATAAATATATCAATCGATGATATATTTTTCTATTGATGAATAGTAGTACCTGTCGATTGATAAGATAATTATCAATCGATGGCCTGGAATTTTTAAGGTCCATGTCATCAATCAACTTGTAGAGTATCTAGTCATTGATTGCTTATTTTATCAATTGATGAATACATACAACCTTGTGTGTATAACAGTCGATTGACAAAATAAATAATTCTTTTATTTTCCTTTTATTTCAATGGTCAATTGAGTTCTATTTTGAGTAAGAAAGTGATTGAGAATTCTGTAAATATAAATAGTGAGATTAAAATTTATTTTACTAACTAATTTTCATCTCTCTCTCTACGAACTCAATCCTTGTCTCTGTACTTTCAATTTCTTAGATTTACAAGTATAATTACATATCTTCTACCTAAAAAAAATGGTTGCTTCATCATCTAAGAAGGTTTCTCAAAGTGGATGCTACTACGAACTCAACAATTTCGTGGTCTGCATCATTGTGGAGGAAGCTCCACAAGGATTTCATCCGTTGATGTGATTCCTGGAGAACAGCAAGGTAAAGACTGCACTTAGTGAAGCACCCAAGATAGTTTGCAAGTTGGTGGAGGAAATCTGGGCCACTACAGAGGTTGCCAAAGACTACTCTTCCATTTCATTTATGTGTAAAGGAGATAAGTATATTTAACAACTGTTGTTATTGATGAATGTTTAAATTTTCCTGTTAATAACACTGATAGATCACCTACTGATGAGAAAATTAGAAACATGCTTAGGTCTATTAATTATGCTGAACCTGACATATGTTTAGGACATGTTGTTAGAAAGCATCTTAGGAAATAATGGTCTTATTTCTTTAATACTATAATAAAATGCTTTAGTGGTAAGATTAACAACTTTGATGCTATAATAACAAGTATGCAGGAAATAGCTTATAATATTTTGTTTGACAAATATTTTAATCTAACATCAATAATAATTAAAGAAATTACAACAAAATTAGGTGATAAATCTAATAGATCTAATCATATTTACTATGCTAGATTTATTATTCTTTTTATTAACCATTTTGTGAAAGATATAGAAGTAACAAGGGAAATAGAGACACTGGACTGCTGGGTCCAAAACAAAATGGTTTTCAAGGACTTGGTCAGAATCAATCTTCATAGTGATGTGAAATTGATCTATCCATATTTTGTTCAGTTATTTATTTCTAACTTGTCTTCTTCTCAAACTCAAATTTCTTTGCCTCCTGTAGCTACGGAGTGTGTTAGCAATGACCCCAACCCTCCTACCCAAGCTACAAATCCTACTTCAAAATCCAGATCTAAAAGGCCAACCTCATCAGGTTCTCAAAAGCCTGTTGTTGAAATATCAAAAAAAAAAGAAAGACCCCAAGTGAGGATAGACTAGTTTGAGGGGTTACTGGTGAGGGAACTGGGGAAAATCAAAAAACCCAGAAGCATAAGGTGAGTAAGGATAAACAACCTAAACCAAGCTACTCCACAATCTCCCAAAAGGCTGTGGATGTTAATAAGGACATGACCACATCTCTGTTGACACCCTCTCAACAGGATGTCAATATTGAAAAGAGCCCACATCCAAGGGCATTGAACAAATGAGAGGACACACAAGCCAAAATACCAAAGTCCTATGAAAGGAGGAAAAAGAAGGTAACCTTTGCCCAAGGGGAGACACACACTGCAAAATCATAGGACATTGTGGTGGAGCCTTCTTACCCTCAGTTTGATGCATCTCCAACAAATGTGGAGATGCAGCCCCATTCACTATCTATTTCTATCCCTCTTTCTCCTTCTTAACAAATTTCTTTAGAAAATGTACTGATAGATAATTAGACATTTTCAAATTCTCCTTCTTTATTACTCAAGGAGAAGCCAATACTCCATCTTGATTCTCCCTCAAAGGATTCTCAAGACACCATAACAAACATTCTATCATCTCTAAACACAAATATCCCTTCAATTTCATATGTTTTAACTTCATCAATTGATGTACTCTCATCGATTGATAATGTACTCACAGTTATTTCCAGTTAAGGAAGCTAAAGAGTATAATTCCAGTAAATTTACCCAAATGGGGAGCATCCCGACATAATTGGAGGTTCCTATATTGACAGTTCCAGCAGAAGCTTTATGGATAAATATGTTTGGGAAACTAAAGACAACCCACTTCACAAGTCGAGCTTCCAGTGGAGGAACCATCTGAAGAGGTTCATACTTTCAAGAGGTAGCATAATTTTTAATACTGTTAAAAACTGCTCTTCAAAAAGATGCTGAAGGAAAAGAATGCCTAGTTGAAGACATTATGGAGGAGAGTCCAAGCAATAACCTAGACAAGGTTCTAGCAGAAGAATTGTTTGGAAGGCCCAAGCTAAATTCAAGTCTCTCAAAAATAGAAAGAGGTTCCACTAACCCTCTAGCTGAAAAAGAAGTTAATGACAAATTTTTATTTGAGATTCCGGGGGGGTTATGTTCAGAAAAATAGCTACCATGTAGCTTGTCATTTCGGTTGCTGAATACATGAGCTATGTACAAGAGGGTACTAAATATAAAGGTTTCAGGCTGTGGAGTTCTTTTACACTAATTGGGAGGGATCTTAACATACCATATTAGTGTTGTTAGAAGGAACCTGTCACCTTGAAGGCTTGGATGGGAAGCTCATCCCTAGATAATAGAATGATGATCGTTTAAAAGAACACAAATAGTAAAACCCTTTAAGATACTCGGAGGGTAGCTCATGTACTCCTCCCGTATCAATGATATAATGCTTTTGAGCAACCTTTAATGAAAGTAGAAAAAGCTTTTCCTTTGATTTTTGAAACAAACAATATTTTGATTAAAAAAGAGCTGCAAACTTTAGTAATCCTAGTTCTCCACCACATACAAGTTGTACTAAAGAACTGAGGGGTAGTGGATATGGTACCTGGAATGATATCTTAAAACCAACTAATTTTCAAACAAATACTTGATGCATAACCTATGAGGATCCTGTCACGGTTCATCAGGATCCTAAGGTTTAACCTGGGAGATGTTTTGTCCTAGCTCCCATGGTTCTTGAGATATAACCTAGGAGGTGCCTTGTCCTAGTTCCTGCGGTTCCTGAGATATAACCTGGGAGGTGCCTTTTCCTGGCTCCCGTGGTTCCTGATTTACCACCCGTGAGGTGTCTTGTCCTGGCTCTCGTGGTTCATGATTTACAACCTAGGAGGTGCCTAGTCCTGGCTCTTGTGGTTTCTTAGATTTAACCCGGGAGGTGCCTAGTCATGGCTCCGGTGATTCATGAAATTTGACCCAGGAGGTGCCTAGTCCTGGCTTCTGTGGTTCCTGTGATTTGACCCAGGAGGTGCCTAGTCCTGACCCCTGAGGTTCTTGAGATTTAATCTGGGAGGTGCCTAGTCTTGACTCCCGTGGTTCTTGAGATTTAATTCGGGAGGTGCCTAGTCCTGGATCCCATGGTTCTTGATATATAACCCAAGAGGTGCCATGTCCTGGCTCCTGCGGTTCCTGAGATTTCACCCGAGAGGTGCCTTGTCCTGGCTCTCGTGGTTCCTAAGATTTAACCCGGGAGGTGCCTTGTACTTGCTCCCGTGGTTCTTGATATTTAACCCAAGAGGTGTCTAGTCCTGCTCATGTGGTTCCTGTGATTTAACCTAGGAGGTGCCTTATCCTCGCTCCCGACGTTCATATTCCGATAACAAATTAAATCACTCTTATGGATTCACCTAGTGCCCTTATGGATACTGAATATGATTTCAACAGCTACAACTTTAGCATCAGTTACAGCTACAACTACATCATCCAGTTTACAAGCTCTGACTTACAAACCTTCTTAATAGCTACAACTTTAGCTTCAGTTACAGCTACAACTATAGCTTCCGGTTTAGAAGTTGTTGGGTTCCGAGGCATAAAACGCAGCGGATAAACGTAAATATAACGAAAATTTTCGGAACCCAAACGCAGGATTATGTATAAGAATTGACGGATTATGGTGATAATCGAATCATACATATTAAGATTTTGAATGCCACGAACTCAACGGAGATCCTTGCTATCACGATTTGTGTCTTCCTCTCGAAAGCACCTCTATGGTATCCACACGAGCACCTTCAAGAACGTCTCACGATCTTGAACACGGAACGGAAGTACTAGCCTCCTTTGATAGGTTTCGAATTCTCTCTGCCTCTTCCTATGCTGCCTCTTCTGCTAGGGTTTATACAAAACGTACAAGCCATTTAACCTATCATTATCTGTTTA
The DNA here is from genome assembly GCA_028671895.1 of Oenanthe sinensis. Taxonomy (NCBI): domain Eukaryota; kingdom Viridiplantae; phylum Streptophyta; class Magnoliopsida; order Apiales; family Apiaceae; genus Oenanthe; species Oenanthe sinensis. Next base: position 41,104,087 of record CM053801.1, read on the forward strand.
TAATGATTGGTTAATGGGCCTTTTTAGCAAAAACCTAACCCATGTAGGCATAGGATTAAATAATAAAACATGCTTCTATTATTTAATTAATAATTAAGTCACACTTAATTATTATTGGCAGAAATATAATTCTTCAAATTCGAATTTATTTCAATTAATTAAGTCTCACTTAATTAATATAATAAATTCGAATTAATCATCAATTAATTTAAATCTATAATTTAAATTAACTATTCCTCTAGGTGCTCTATGTGTGTGACCCTATAGGCTATTATTTAATTAGCAATAATTTTATTCTCCAATAAAATTATAAACAATGAGCGGTATCTAGTAATACATCATTGCTACCTAATTAAACAATAATTAAATCGTGATTCGATAAAACCTTTCGTGATTAATGTTTCAGTGTAATATAATCCCTTTAACCATATATATTATAGATTAAACTCGAGGCATGTATTTAGTCATCCTCTTCAACATTTAATCCGGGTTTACTTGATCCATGAGTAGACTATGAAAAACAAATCATTATTTGAGCACGGCCATGCATTTTATAGTCTCACTCAATCAAGAGGCCAATAATATCTCTCCTAATTATAGGAGGGTTAAATCCTTTATCTATCATTCATATTTCTCATACGACTCATGATATACCCGATGTCCACTTTTATCATCACCCGGTCAAAGGTAACTTTTAATGTAGTCAAAGTATATCAATCCTCGTATAGAAATATAATGATCTCAAGTCAGAGGATCATTACACCATTATCACTGTGAGTCTTTCTTATGACTTAATTAAACATGAAGAATCTCACTGTGGGTCTGTCCAGTACCATGTACCCCTACATGTACCTATGTATTGACTTTAGTATCCCCATACTTATAACCAATGAGATGTGGTTATCTGTCAAACAACATACTAGTCTATTTATGTATTATTATTGTCCTATCATAATAATACTCGACTAGGGAACCTTTAAGAATATGATATATTATATAATCCCAAGTTCAAGTCATGTACTTAAACTATATAACGAGTATCATGATTCTAAGGACATTTATTATGCTAACAAATATATCGCAGTAATTAAAGTCATAATAAATACGTTTATTGAATAATCAAATGACATAAATGTTTATTAAAAGGAAAAATTGTATTGCCTCTAGGGCACCTACACTAACAGTTTTGACTTACAAACCTTCTCAATAGCTACAACTACAACTATAGCTTCCGTTACAGCTACAGCTATAGCTTCCGGTTTACAAGCTTTGACTTATGAACCTTCTCAACAGCTACAACTACAGCTTCTGCTTCAGTTACAGCTACAGCTACAGCTACAGCTTCCAGTTTACAAGTTTTAACTTACAAACCTTTTCAGCAGCTACAACTACATCTTCCGGTTTATAAGCTTTGACTTACAAACCTCCTCAACATATACAACTAAAGTTTCTAGTTTATAGCTTTAACTTACAAACCTTTTCAACAACTACAACTACAGCTTCCGGTTTACAAGCTTTGACTTACAAACCTTCTCAACAGCTATAGCTACAACTTCTGGTTTATAAGCTTTGACTTACAAACCTTCTCAATAGCTACAGCTTCAGTTACAGCTACAGCTTCTTGTTTATAAGCTTTGACCTACAGACCTTCTCAATAGCAATAACTACAGCTTCAGCTTTAGTTACAACTACTGCTACAGCTACAACTTCCAGTTTCAAAGCTTTGACTTACAAACCTTCTCAACAACTATAAATTTAGCTATATTTCGACTTTATTTTTACAAGCTTCGGTCTACAAACCTCTTTAATAGTTGAGGTCTACCATCCCCTTTGTGGCATCTAAGTTTATAAATATTCAAAAAGATTGATGGTTCATTACTTCAAGAGGGGTTAAATGTTCGGTCTCTTGGTTGAACCAAGGCAACTAAAGGAAGATCTCATCTTGAGCTATACAGATGAAGCTCTCACTTAATAGCTTACAGTAATTATAATGATAGTTTGAAGCTTAGAGGTTCCTCAATATCCATGACAAGCTAACGGTTGAAGTTGACAAGTTGATTGGTATTTACCAGAGGATTACAATGGCTAGGGGGTAGCCCAGTTCATATATATCTTTTCATAAAGAAGCTTGCACAAAGGAGAATATGATCCTATCATGGCTCCTGAGGTTTTTATTATACTAAGACCCAAAAGGATCATAACATGGTTCCTGAGATCTAAATGTTTATTACTTATGTATTTCCTATATATCCCTAAGAGGTTCCTGCAATTCAGGAGGTTCCTTGTTATTCACCTCCTGCTAACAGGTTGCAAGCTCCTTGTAGCTAACAGCTTGTGGGTTCATTGCTATTTACTTGCAGTCAACATGTACCTTTTTTTCACATTTTGCTATCACCTTAGAGGTTCTTGTTATCCACTTCCTGCTAATAGGCTGCAAGTTTCTTATTATTTACATGTAGCTAACAGCTTGCAGGTTTATTACTATTCACCTACAGTCAACAGGTTCCTTGTTATTCACCTATTGTTATCAGCTTACAGGTTCATTGTTATTCACATATAGCTTACTGCTAACAGGTTCCTCGATATCACTTGTAGCTAAATGCTAACAGGTACCTTGATATTCACCTAGAGCTACTAGGTTCGATGATATACACCTATAGCTAATAAGTTATTTATTTTTCGCCTATTACTAACTGCTAACAGGTTCCTAGTTATTCACCTATTGCTATCAGGTACAGGTACAGGTTCATTGTTATTCACCTGTTTCTATTAGCTTGCAGCTAACATGGTCCACCATATCCACTTGTGGCTCACAATTGAAGCCAACAAATTCATTGATATTCACCTAAGAAATCTAGTGGCTCGGGGGGTAGCTTAGTTCATCAATATCTTGTCATTAAAAACATCAAAAAATGGAGAAAAGGTACTCATTTTGACATTAAGCATAAAGGAGCTCTCACCTAATTGGTTCATTTATAAAACTTGAATCTAAATTGAAGATAAGTTCTACTTTCATTCCTTTACATATAAGCTACCATTCCTGTTTTTAGCATGAAACCACAAATTCATGTAAAACTAAAGGTGCATACGACATGATCCAATGAAATGATATTTATAAGAACCTATTATTTCGAGGTCGTAGTCATTGACGATAAAGATCTAAGTATACGAAGTATCATATTTGTTCATTGAGGATTTAAATCAAACAGGTTCCATCGAACCTAGTTATTTCTAAATTATAATCTGCAGGCCTGGAAACTACAGGTATGCAACAGATCAGGAAAGTCAAGTAAAGCCTAAATCTAAAGCGTCCACCTGTGATAGGCATATCGATGTAATTTCAACACAAACAACCAACAAGTAGAAGTAGTGTGACAACGTCAAGGAAACACATTCCATAATAAAGAAAATGATTGTGAGAACAGATTTGGAGTGGAGTATATAAGAGGATTGTCACCACTCGTGAGTTTCATTTGTATCACTTATGGGTGAAATTGGAAGCTGAGTTTCTGAGGTGCCTTCACTAGGAACATGAAGATGTTCATGTGAATTAACATATTGAGAATGACTTGAGGTATTTATATTATCAAAATCCGTTATACTATGAAAATGTGGAATAATTCATATATGTTATTGCGTTGTATTTCTTGTTTCTTATGCCGAGTTATCTCATGTAAGCTTAGAAGCACCATGTGTAAGTTGTTCATTATTCTATATGTTTTGAGATGGATGATTGGACCTCCATTTAGGGCTGGTTCATTTTGCATTCAACGGCTAAAAGGAACCGAGGGGTAATTGTTATGCCCAAAATCTCACATGAGCTAAATTTAGGCCCATAGGTTATTTGAGGTCTAATCCCTCATATAATTGGGCCCTTGAAGAGGTTCCGAGGCAGGTTAAGAAGAATTATAGACGTTCCCCTCTATTAGAGTGACCCATGAAGGCTATTGAGATAGTCCAGAGAGTGAGGAACCATCCAAGGATGAGGAACCACTAGGGGAAAAGGTCCTTGTGATGCAGTGGTTCCACTGTCTAAAGAGCTTCCATTATATCAAGGCTGAAACCTATTTTGGAGAGGTTCCAGAAGGCCAATGAAGTTGGGAATTCACCTGGGAGGTCTTAGCATGCCTTAATATCCAGAAAATAGGTTTCATGTTCCATTAGACAGGTTTCGGAAAATAACTTTCGGGAAGTAGGTCCCGGGCAGAACAGCAGAATCAAAGTTTTAGATGGATTCTTCCTCCTAAACTTTAGGAGCACGTCTTATCACTTCAGAGGCAGCCTTCTAAATGGATTCTACTTGATCAAACGAGATAATCATGATATATACATGATAAATTTATATATGTATTTGCATATATATATTTATGGAACATACAAATAATTCTACTCGATCCAGGACACGTATTTCTACTCAAATACTTAAATATAAGCGTTTCAAGAAGGATTTATCACCAAAAAACGTAGCCGATCACTCATCAAAGAGTCACAAATGCCAAGAACTACATATGGACTTGATCCCTACAAATAGGGTATGTGGGCAACTAGCAAAGGGTTCGGAAAAAAGCTGAAAAGGGGGAGGGCATTGAAAACTCAAGTATTCGTCCATACTCTGAGGAACTTGGCCTGTGTAATCCTGTGGTTACATCCTTGTGCTTTGGATCTTTGCTAGCTCAGTCCTTTCATCAAAAACACCCTTCTCAGGAAGTTTTGTCAGGATGTTGTTTCTTGACCAAATCCATCACTTTTCTTCCGCTATTCCAGTAAAGGACCTCCACAGTATTGTAACCAAATTTCTCTCACAACAACTTTATTACTGTACAACTCTATTTAAATTAAAATAATATAAAATTCGAAATAATTTTCATTTCTAACACTTTAAAATTTTAAAAACAAGGATAACTTTAGACCATATACATACTGTATCTGCATAAAAGATTGAGTTTGATATATTAGTTATTCAGCTGTATGAACTGAAAATACGCCCAGGTAACATCCAATATGTCAAAACATCGATGTGTAATTGTCTCATTTGAATTGTTTGTGATTATATTGATCCAATTTTAATTAAAAATTATAATATAATAATTGAAAAATATTTAAAAGTCATATTATCAAATACTACTCCCCTGTTTCAAAATACAAGTTCTTTTAATTTTTTACAAATATTTTAAGGTGTGTAAAAAATAGTTTATATATTATTTTTAAAATTTTCTTTTCTCAAATACATATTTCAATATTAAATTATTATTTAAAAAAATTATAAAAATAATATGTGGAATCACCTTTTTTATGCACTTACATGCAAAAAAATCAAAAGGACATGTATTTTGAAACGGAGAGAGTATATTTAATTTACTTTAAAAAATAATTTTTAATTTTTAGAATTATAAAAATATAATTCTAATTTTCAATCATAATTTTATAATTTTTAATCATAAAAAATAAATAAAATAATTAATTTCGAACATAAGAATACTTTTAGAAGCATTGATGATTGACCTCTATATTATATTTTTGAAACCATTGACCTATTTAGTAGTACAAATTGATATTTTAGGTAGGTTGTCTTGTAATTTCCCTTCTATCAAAGTTGAATATTCTTCGGGCCCCCGTTAAAAATAAGGTTTATGTATGGTTGACTAACAAATATAGCGATAATTTACTAATTTTGAGCTGGTCATAATTATCGACTTGCGTACGTATTTCGCATGTAGTATTACGTGATATGAATTGAAACAATACACGTACTTGATTTCAGTATGTCTTGTATAAATCAATCGAGTATTCCGTTTATATTAATTTTTATTTGATATTAATTTTATTTTTTATTTCAATATAAATTTTATTTGATATGATATGTGAATACATTATTTGATAGTCTATAATTCATTTCCAAGCCCATGTGTACCCTGAGCTCAAGGATGGAGGCCCAATCACACAACCTTGGCACAAGGGCCCAGGTCTTCCAATGGCACACGAGGAAAAAGACAAGTCAAGACAAGAACATGAGAGGACACTGATCCAGCCACACACCTGTCCTGATCGTGCAGAGCTAAAGGAAGACTAGGATAAGAGGTACAATCCCCTAAATCCTAGAAACTCAGCCCATAAAAAGAATGAGATGAAAGGATTTAGGGGTTACAGACACATATATACACACATCCTGATAATCTTTAGAGCTATTTACCCTTTCTTTCAAAACTCATTCTTATTCTCACGCTGGAGGTTCCGCGGGGCAACCACCCCCTTCCGGTATTGTTTTACAGAGACTCATCCTTACAGCAAATCGCATTATCAAGCTTTAATCCAGCCCATCATGGAATGGAAGGGCCCAGCTTGAAAAGACTTATCATTTGGCACTAGAAGGAGGGGTTGAACCTCCGTCTTATGGTCTTAGTGCCACAGGACTCTTTGACATCAACAACCCTCTCTTGACGAAAAGGGTAACCCACTTTCCAAAACCTACTTTATTGTTTGAAATTATAGCTTGTGGTTTGTGGACTTTCGTTTGAGAACGATTCTCATCTGATTAACACTCCGATACCGGTATCCCCACCAAATACTCAGCCCAGTCTCAACTCAGAACTTTCCTATGGCTCGCAACAAGCACCCTGGTTCCACAGCGTCCGAGTCGGTGGACCCCTCTGACCCCATTTACAGCCAGGACCTTCAGATAACTCAGTAAGGGGATGGAACCTCCGCAACACCGCCGCCCGGGACTGGTTTTCCCCTCATCACGCCCCCAAATGAGAGGATCTTGATTGAGCAAAAAAAGGCTAAGAAAGCAGCCGATGCACCCAACATTCTGATTGGTCTTTCGCAGAAGCAAGTGGATGACGCCCTTCGGGAATACCGTGATGCTGCTGAACATGATACCCGGTCCACCGACTCCACTAGCTTTCATCGTTCTTGTAGATCTATTTTTTAAAGGATGGGCCTCGAGGGGGCTCACAAATCCAAATCTCCCAGCCATCACAGAGCAGACAGTGGAAGGCAGAAGCGTTTTGATAAAGGGGTGGAGCGCCTCAGGGTCAAAAAAATGTTGAAGATCCAATAGCACATCAGGGCCGAAAAAAAGGTCAATATCGAAGAAACCGTCCAGATACGGGTCCAAAAGGAGGAAGAACGCCTCATCCACACTAAGTCTTTCAAACAAGTCCAAAGGTCTTTATCTCCAAACACAGACTCTGATGAAAATGAAGATCTGGTCCAAATGGTCCGGGAGCTCAAGTGCAAGGTCAATGGCAGTGTTGAGATAGAGGACACCTTTCACCCTAACCTTGGAGGCTTCCCCAAGGCAGAAGCATCTCAAACAATACAACTTTGACTTCTTTGATAGTCTGGGAGACCCAGAGAAACACATAAACTACTTTGCGCAGATAGTCTCCATCTACTACTACTCAGACTTGACAAAGTGCCATTTCTTTGCTTCGACTTTGAAATCCGGGGCATAGAAATGGTTTAGTCGCATACCCTCTCACAGTGTAGACTCTTGGAAATAGTTCAGAGAGCTCCTCTTCAAGCGCTTCTGGGCTAACCGAACCCATTAACTCCACATGTACCACTTGGAAACTATTCGCCAGTATGATGGTGAAACTTGGGCAGCACACAAGAAACGCTTCCAAGAAGCCATAAACAACTCTACTTTGGATGAGCGTGAAGCCCTCGACATTTTCCGGAGAAACCTGGATCTGGGGCAAAATGAGCGGTATGTCATTGAGCCCATTAACATGGTTGTCCGCTTCATAAAAGAAACAGATGTCCTCCAGGCCATGAGAATGACCCGCAAAGGCTCATCCCGATCAGATCCCCCGGATAATTGATCCAAGCCATCTCATTTAGACAAGAAATTCAAACCCATATAGCACAGTAACTACATCCCTCCAGACCAACTTGTGGTCCCCGAACCTCCTCCTAGACGGGAACTTAACCGGAGGGACAATCACACTCCTAAGCGAGAGAAGCCCGAACCCAAGCGTGAGCCCGAATGTACCCCATCCACTAAACCAGGGAGGCTATTCTACTGGAAATCAAATCAAAGCCATTCTATCAACCACCTAAACTGATGCAAGCCTCACCTGATAAGAGGTCTATGGCTAAACACTACAACTACAATGAAACCATGGCCACACCACAGAAGAGTGTCTCCCTCTGAAACATTTTATCGAGGATCAAATGAAGAAAGGAAACATGAATCACTATCTACCCAGGAGGCAAACCTAAATGTGATAGGGATCCGGGAAGAAACACGTTATTAATGTTGTGCTGGGCGGCACCAATTCTCCACCTCCAAGCCCTGATTCAAGAAATGAAAGGATGAATATCCAAGCTTACCCCGTACAGGTCATTTCCTTCAGCAACTAGGATTTCGAAGGGCTTAACCCCAACCATAATGAAGCTTTGGTTATTACCCTAGACATAGCCGATAAAAAAAGTCAAACGAAAATTGGTGGAAAACGGCTCCTCGGTCAACATCCTTTTTCGCCATACTTTGAACCGGATGCAATTAGGCAGTGTCTGGATGAATGATTATTCTGAGAACCCCCTCTACGGTTTTGGCCACCACATGGTCTCTATTGAAGGCACCCTATACCTACCTGTTATATTCGGTTCTTCTAGACACAAGTCACCAACATGATGAAATTCTATGTCATTAACGCACCGTCCTCCTACAACATGATCCTCGAAAGACCAACCCTTACCAAGCTCCGGTTCGTGACCTCGACTCCCCATCTAAAGTTTAAGTTCCCTACCTCCGAGGGAGTTGGAGAGGTCAGAGGCGATAAAAAAAATAGCAGGAAAATGGTACGGCCAAGCCTTAGTCATGGCAGAAACTGAACTTGAAAATAAGTGCAAGGCCGCTGCTTGACAAAAAAAGCACCAACTGAAAGAAACATTGACCCCGGGCACCATCTAAGCCTGGAAAGGAAATACAAAACATCAAGGAATACGTGTCCCGAAACCTCCAGGCCAAAGCCTAACAATCCTACACAAAGTTCGAAGCGGCTAAAGTCGAACCCACCGTTTAAATAGAACCCATTCTTTTGAATGACTCAGACCCAACCCGGATAATCAAAATCGGCGCAAGCCTCGAATCTATCTTCAAGGCCCAGCTCATTGAACTACTCCGGGACTATGCTAATGTTTTCACTTGAGGCCCGGAGGACATGTCAGTTCTATCCGAATCAGTCACCATGCACAGTCTAGATGTAGATCCTAAGAGGAAAACCAGTCAAGCAAAAGAGAAGAAACTTCACCCCCGAGCAACAGAAGGTGATTGATGAGGAAGTTAGCAAATTGCTTAAGGTAGATGTGATATGTGAAATTAAATATTCTGACTGGGTGGTGAATATGGACCTTGTCCAGAAACCCAATGGCAAATGGAGAATGTGTGTGGAATACACAGACCTGAATATCGTTTGCCTGAAAGACTGCTACCCTCTACCTAGCATCGACCAGCTGATTGATGCGACTGCGGGGCACGTCATGCTTAGTTTAATGGATGCCTTCTAGGGCTATAATCAGATTTAGTTGGACCCAAAAGATATAGCCAAACCATCTTCATTACTCGCAGGGCTGTTTACACCTTACCATCGAATGATGAACAAGGTTTTTGGAAGCCAGCTCTACCGAAATATAGAATCTTACGTTGATGACATGATTTGTAAGTCAAGAACTGTTCTGGATCACATCACCGACTTGAAAGAATGTTTTAAAAATCTCTGAAAATACAACATAAAGCTCAATCCAGAGAAGTGCGCCTTCACCCTGGGGGAGGGTAAATTCTTAGGCTTCATGATTAGTGAGAGGGGTATAGAGGCAAATCCTGAAAAAATAAAAGCCATAATGGAGATGAAACCAGCCCAGACCTAGAGAGACGTCCAAAAGTTGGCTGGCTGCCTGGCAGCGCTCCGAAGATTCATTTCCAAACTCGCTGATCTGTGTCTTCCTTTCTTTGACCTCTTAAAGGGTAGAACTAACAAAAAAGAAGTACTCTGGGGCCCGGAATGCCAGGAGGTTTTTGACTCCATCAAGGAAAACCTCTCCAAACCCCCGGTCCTATCAAAACCTGACCCCAGAGAGACGTTATCCCTATATCTTAGCACCGGGCTCATGGTTGTGGGAGCGGCTTTAATCCTGGAAGGACTGAATTCAATATCAAATTAGATAAACAATCTCTTGCTATTTAGAAGTTTGGAGAAATAATGGTGTGTTTTACTATCAACTAAATTAAACTACAATGCAATTAAAAACTAAGATTTAACGATATGGGAAAGCAATCCAAGAATTAGTATTCTTTAATTGGACTAATGAATGCCTTATATATTGCAACAGTGAAGTCTCTAACTTTGCTAAAAATAATTCTTCTAAGATTTATATTATTCCCTCCCGAGATACAATATAGTGCCTAAAATTATACTTTTAAAGCCACTCTCATGGTCAAACAAAGAATAACTATGGACTATTAGGAACTAAGAATTACATGTTTCATAATTCACATATTGATCTCACAACCTAATAATTGAACTATGTTTATCATATCATGTACTAGAATCATAAACCCTCTCCCGATTCATTATAATCCCTAAAGATACAATTAAGGGTTCGCGACTTCCTTAACTGAGTTAAGCCTTTAATGATAGATTAAAAATATAGAGAAGTCACAATATAATCAAACAAATATGTAGAACCTACGAATACTAACTAATTCCCGGATTAGGGAACTAGTTACTCATAATCAATAAAGAAAATAAAAATATATTAATAAGCAAAACCATGATTACAAGAGTTTAGAGTAAAGAAAAATACAACTTGAAGAAATCTTGAAAAGCTTGGATTAAATCCCTTCAATCCCTGCCCAATCTCTATCTCTTTCTCAATAATATGGCTCTCTCCTACTAAACCCTAATAAAAATTTATTTTTATACTTGGATGGGCCTTTTTAAAAGCCTTACAAGGTGTAGGAAAAAGAATTAAAACAAAATAAAAATTCTAAAAACAATTAATTTTCGTCTAGCTCAGGGGCCTGAACTTATACTCAGGACCCCTGACATGTGCCGAATCTGTCCTCAGGACCCCCTGATTCTTTGATTAAGGTCCTGAGCTCACTGCTGATATAATCTTGTCTTTGCGCCAAAAAGTGAGGAACTTGAATCTTTTTTTACTTGTCTTCATTCACCACACATTCTTCTTCCTTATACCTTGCTATTTGCACAATTTTCTAACAAAAGATGAATTTCACCACTTAGCATCCATCCAAGGTAAAAACCATTACTAATAGGATTAAAGTATCTCAAAAAGGGATAAATGGGATCGAACTTGATATAAAATATGTATAAATTATACTTACATCAAATACCCCCAACTTATCATTTACTCGTCCTCGAGTAAAACTAATTAAAACTAGACATACTCCTAACTAGTAAAACTTCTGTAGGTGATCACGTCTGCATTTGGCATATGCAACAAGCCCTTTAAACCCCTATGTAGCCCTAGTGGACGAGTGAGGTCTCATGAGGGTCTATAGTGAATGTACCCACAAAATCCATTTACCTCACATAATGCAAGTGTACAAGATCCCAAACATCGGAGCATATGTCAAGTTAGTAATATCCTTTAGAATATGCAACAAATTTAACTATATTAAACCTGTAGGATCGTAATTAAAAACTACACACAACAATGGGGCAATTATATATAACAGTTTAACAAGAACAGGCAGATTAAACCAATTAACAAAACAAAGCACGAAGGTAAAGACAAGATATATAAATTAGTAACTGTAAGGACAAGAGAAAAGATAAAATACTTAGCTCTAACAGAAGCTTTAAGCATACACTGATAGAACCAAAACAACTGCTGAGTAGCCAAGCCTTGCTAGAAGTCTTGACTGTTCTTGAAGAGATTATTGCCCCACTACGCTGTGTTGGGTTGCAGCAATATCACTTCTAGGATAAAACAGCACAGAGTACTTCATCCACAGATACGTAGCAGTCAACAGCGACCTACACCTCAGTTTGCCCAGAAAATCTTATACAAATCTATAAGTATGTGGTAGACACGGAGTATGGCTGCTAGGGTTTTCTCAAAATTGTGTTAAGTCCTCAGTCCCCAATATCTACAACGTTTTTATGTATTTATAATACAATAAAACGTAACAGATAAAATATTAATTAAAATAATTATTCTGACTTAAAAAACAATTCATAGAATATTTATCAGAATCAGTAACAGTTACCAGAGTTTAGTTAAAGTCTGATTAAGCCCATCAGAGTTTATCTGCTAAACTCTGACCACCTTCATCAGAGTTTATCTGCTAAACTCTGACCAGCAGATGCATCAGAGTTTATTTGCTAAACTCTAACCTGACCCATCAGAGTTTAACCAATAAACTCTGATCTGACCATCAGAGTTTATAAACTCCAGTAAACTCTGATCTGACCATCAGAGTTTATAAACTCTGACCATATCAGTTCCATCAGAGTTTATCTGGTAAACTCTGATCTGTTACATAATATATAAACTCTGATCTGACCATCAGAGTTTGTTTTAGTCCATCATAGTTTGTTATAAACTCTGACCCAACTCAAACTCTGACCAGTCACAGAAAATATATATACTCTGTGCATACTGACTCAATATTCATATTAAATTAATATTTAAAGTCATAATTAATTTAATTAATAATGTAATAAATTCCTCGCCTAGGTCGCCTCGCGTACGTGAGACGCCGAGACATTCGCCCAAATCGCCCTTCAACCCGACTCGACCCGACCCGAGGCGAGGCGAGGCGTGGCGTGGCGGCGATGGCGCGCATGTGTGTGTGTGCGCGCGAAGGCACACTAGTACACCATGCACACTACATGCCTTAGTAGTTGACACTACTCTTGCACATCCATGCATATAAAGCACCCACACCCATATTACATATTCTATATGGGACAACACTATAAACCCATTTTAAACTAGCAACTTCTACTCAATTTATTTATGGATTACACTAAAAAAATGTCTTAGATCCAAACATGAAAGTTTAAGTTCTCATAGCAAGGAACAACTTCCAATCGTTAGTTTCCGGAAATTATGTCAAGAACATATACAAAATATGTCTCAAAATTTCCATTTTCTAACAAAACCTAACCACAATATCACCACATAGTAAACACTAGTACAGAGTGTGCGTGTGTGCTTAGCTTAAAATCATGCCTTCAAACTGCAACGTGACATGTCATGCGAGTAAGTATACCCCAAGTTGAGTACTAGAATAGATTGTAAACACTTAATTACTTAGAACTATAGCCATCATTTAAGTTGAACAAAGAGTTTCTATGCCTTTTTTTATTGCCTTTTTTTCTTTTTTCTTTTTTTTCGGTCTAAAGGTTGGGACGTTTCTCAGGGTAAGTTTGTTACGACCATCATAAGACTTCTTTTGCTCCATATATTTTTAATCAAGTAATTCTCCAGTAACCAAGGGTAGTGAAAAGTCACCAAGAAAAATTAATTTCTAGTACAATTGTACTTAATACCAGCACATGTACATGGGTCATCCCTTTCATATAACATTGTATCTTGCCACACATTGGTCTCAAAGGAGTATTTGATTTTTATTGCAAATTATTCCTTTTTTAGGCATTTGCATGCCATAGTTTCACCCAAAATCAAGCATTTATATACTAAGCTCAAAAGTGAATAGTCAAAATTCTAATCAAAACAAGCGGTTTCCCTCAAAACACAAGTATGTCTCAATCTCAATTTAAGAGCATAATAGTTTTTTAGTGTCAAGAAATATACTCTGCAATAGTGACACTAAGCATGTAAAATTATAGCAAGTCATGGGTCATCCCTTTCATATAACATTGTATCTTGCCACACATTGGTCTCAAAGGAGTATTTGATTTTTATTGCAAATTATTCCTTTTTTAGGCATTTGCATGCCATAGTTTCACCCAAAATCAAGCATTTATATACTAAGCTCAAAAGTGAATAGTCAAAATTCTAATCAAAACAAGCGGTTTCCCTCAAAACACAAGTATGTCTCAATCTCAATTTAAGAGCATAATAGTTTTTTAGTGTCAAGAAATATACTCTGCAATAGTGACACTAAGCATGTAAAATTATAGCAAGTCTTAATCAGATAAACAAGTTGTACACAATCTCATCATAGGTTACTAACATGGAATACCACGAATGTGGGATCATGATATGTTATGTAATGGACTACAATTCTAATTTAATCATGAATCCTAAGCATGTTGTTATTATAGTACTACTACACCACCATATAACCCACACACCAATACTAAGACACTTAAACATATACTAGAAACACACCCTTAACTAACCATGTTCCTTGTCCTCGTGAAACAACCATGACCGACCGAGAACTCACATAAAATAATGCATATAAATATATATAGACAATAGTTGATTGAGTAATACATGAAGGAGGAAGAGAAAGTAACTCCCCATAAATCATGGTCGAGACAGTGGTGTGAATCCACTGAATGCAAGGAATGCATCTATCTTGAAATTAAGATCACCAATTTGCTTTTCCATTCTTTCCATGCGTTCATTAAGGGTGGATTTGCAATAAGGATTGGTCCGCGGAAGCCTCTAAAAGTGGTGATGTCGCATGATGAGATACATTAGTAGGGATTGTGTCAGCATCATCCTTTACATCATCACATGGATGCAGCTTAACATACACCTTCCTATTTTCCTTTTCAACTAAACTAATTTGAATGAAAATGACCTTATCAACCAAATCACGACCCTTGACAACTTCCAAGGTTGTAATCCTCCGATTGAACACACCAATTTTCTCGGCAATCCTAGTAATAAAACCACCAACAAGTATAGGTCCATACATAGAGAAGCAATAGTAGTGAACCTCTCTGCCAATAATGAGGTGAAGTTAATTTTCACACCATGATTCATGCCGTACAAGACCTCCAACTCTGTATGTGACACTCCACTATTACTGTCTCCATGACCAAAAAATGTATGACTCAGTACCCTGATAATATAACGATAAGCAGGACTCGCAATTTGGGATGTCGAGGCCTCTCTTGCCTTGTAGAAACCTGTTTGTTGTTCTTGAAGATCTTGCCAAAATAGGGTCTCAAAACCCACTAGTACCTCAGAGTATTCTGTACTCCAACCAAACATGTTCGCTACTTGCTCATCATTCACTTAATGTTCTTTATTAGCAAGATGGAAACTGAATCCACTAGACTTGGAGTAATGGAAGGGGATGAGAAATTCCAACATTAACGGACGAAAGCAAGGTTCATCCATCTTTAATAAATCAGACCATCACACATGACCCAACAAGTGCTCAACCTCCTCAAGCAAGAAAATAGACGCCAAGAACTTTGTATCTATGTATCGATTTGGTTTCATATCTCTAGCTGAGAGTGTTGCATATAATTGCTTCAACTCACTGGACATATGATTGATTTCTAGATACTTCTTTATCAGTTGTGTTTTTCACTTTGTAAGGGCTGCCCTTGGTGGTATGCTCTCACCCAAGCCACCTAAGTTAGATGCGTTATCAACTACACAGGCCCTCTTCGAGGATGCTTTAGTGCAAGAAAGACCTTTAGAAGACATTAGGCTTCTGAATTCTCAAAAAAACTGCAACAAGCTCACATAAACAATTTATCAAACACATGGTGTGCAACTTGCACACTAAGAGAAGACAAGGAAAGAACAATTTTAGCTTGCCAATATAACCACACAAAGATACACACTCAACCCAACAACAAACAAGAAGTGAGTAACCGTAAGTCAGTACTTTCCTCTACTGGTGTAAAGAACAGATAATCGTCGTGGTTCTTCTTCTTTCTCGTGCTTTGTCTGAACCCATTTCTTCTCTCCCTTTTTTAGAACGATTTAGAAATATAGACTAACTAATCTATAAATAATACATAATATATGTAATATACATAAGTAAAATAATTAAAATAAGGTTACTAACTATATATATACATATATGTATGATAGATAAAATACATAAAATATATTATTTATATGTGTAAATATATAATAATAATAATAATAAGACTAAAAATATATATCAAAATATATAGAAATATATATATATATATATATATATATATATATATATATATATATATATATATATATATATATAATATACATGCATAGATATATAGAATAATATCAATAAAAATAAAAATAGTTTTTTATTTAAGAAAGAGAGGTCAGGGTCCTGAGTAGGGTGGTGAACTGGGGGCTGGTTTTGTATTGTTGCGATATGGTTGCGCTCAGGACCTCCTGAATATTGCTTCAGGGTCATGAAATAGTAGATGTATCCTCTAGTGAAATTCTTTCCTTCCACCTACATAGTCCATACAACAAAATATTATTATATAGAACTTGAAAATCAATTCACCAATAATATACAACAAACATATGTTTTGTGTTGCCTCTCAAGAAGCGCTAATTTAATGTCATTAGCTCGATGCATTTTATGTGAATTTAAGCGGGATGATTCGAGAGAAGCCAATGGACTCCCCTTGAAATTTCAACACCAACTAAATTTGGCTTAAGTCTATGTCCATTCACTTTGAAACTATCTAAACCATCACGAGTGATATTCACAGCACCATATGGATACACTTTAAAAAATTTGAAAGGACCAGACCATCTAAATTTTAATTTTCCGGGAAATAGTTTCAATCTTGAGTTGAATAGTAGAACTTGTTGGCCAATCTCAAACTCCTTGGGCTTGATATGCTTGTCATGCCATTTCTTTGTCTTCTCTTCATAAAGTGCAACACTCTCATAAGACTTCAGTCAAAATTCCTCATGTTCGCTAAGTTATAGCAACCGGCTTACTTCTACGGAAGTTGCATCCATGTTCAGTAACCTAGTTGCCCAATATGCTTTGTGTTGGGTTCCGAGGCATAAAACGCAGCGGATTAAACGTAAATATAACGAAAAATTTCGGAACCCTAACGCAGGATCATGTATAAGATTGACAGATTATGGTGAAACGGAATCATACCTCTGTCTGGTCTTGACTTACACGAACTCAACGGAGATCCTAACTTTCACGACTTGTGTCTTCCTCTCGAAAGCACCTCTATGGTATCCACACGAGCACCTTCAAGAACGTCTCACGATCTTGTTTACGGAATGGATGTACTAGCCTCCTTTGATGATTTCGAATTCTGCCTCTACCTTTTCTCTCTGCCTTTGCTGCTGCTAGGGTTCGTTTTTTTTCTAAAAAAAACTTAATACCTATTAACCCTACATTATCTATTTATAATGGTTGGTTAATAGGCCCATAATAGCAACCCATAACAGCAAAGCCTAACCCATGTATGTTTAGGATTAAATAATAAAACCGAATTTTATTATTTAATTAATAACTAAGTCACACTTAATTATTAATGGAAGAATTCAAATTCGAATTTATATTATTTCAATTAATTAAGTCTCACTTAATTAATATAATAAAATTTAAATAATCATCAATTAATTTAAATCTATAATTTAAATTAATTATTTCTTTAAGTACTCTATGTGTGTGACTCTATAGGCTATTATTTAATTAGCAATAATTTTATTCTCCAATAAAATTATAAACAATGAGCGGTATCTAGTAATACATCATTGCTACCCAATTAAATAATAATTAAATCGTGATTCGATAAAACCTTTCGTGATTAATGTTTCAGTGTAATATAATCCCTTTAACCATATATATTATAGATTAAACTCGAGGCATGTATTTAGTCATCCTCTTCAACATTTAATCCGGGTTTACTTGATCCATGAGTAGACTATGAAAACAAATCATTATTTGAGCACGGCCATGCATTTTATAGTCTCACTCAATCAAGAGGCCAATAATATCTCTCCTAATTATAGGATGGTTAAATCCTTTATCTATCATTCATATTTCTCATACGACTCATGATATACCCGATGTCCACTTTTATCATCACCCGGTCAAAGGTAACTTTTAATGTAGTCAAAGTATATTAATCCTCGTATAGAAATATAATGATCTCAAGTCAAAGGATCATTACACCATTATCACTGTGAGTCTTTCTTATGACTTTATTAAACATGAAGAATCTCAATGTGGGTCTGTCCAGTATCATGTACTCCTACATGTACCTATGTATTGACTTTAGTATCCCCATACTTATAACCAATGAGATGTGGTTATCAGTCAAACAACATACTAGTCTATTTATGTATTATTATTGTCATATAATAATAATACTCGACTAGGGACATTTAAGAATATGATATGTTATATAATCTCAAGTTCAAGTCATGTACTAAACTATACAATGTGTATCATGATTCTAAGGACATTTATTATGCTAACAAATATATCGCAGTAATTAAAGTCATAATAAATACGTTTATTGAATAATCAATTGACATAAAGGTTTATCAAAATAAACATTGTATTGCCTCTAGGGCACCTACACCAACACTTTGTGCTCCAATTCTACCGGCAAATGACATGTTCTTCTGAAAACCAACCTATACGGTGATGTACCAATAGGTGTCTTGAAAGCTATTCTATATGCCCATAGTGCATCATCAAGCTTCTTTGACCAATATTTTCTAGAACTAGACATTGTCTTCTTAAGAATTTGCTTCAATTCCCTATTCGAAATCTCCACTTGTCCACTATACTATGGGTGATATGGTGTAGCAACCTTTTAAGTCACTCCATACTTTCGTAAAAGATCTTCAATTATTTTGTTACAAAAGTGAGACCCTCCATCATCGATTATAGCTCTAGGAACCCCAAATCTAGTGAAGACATATTTTTGTAGAAACTTTTTCACCACACTCGTATCATTGGTAAGACTAGCAATTGCCTCTACCCACTTGGAGATATAATCAACTCTCACCAAAATAAACTTATTCCTATAAGATGTTAGGAACGGACTCATGAAGTCTATCCCCTATTTATCAAATACTCAACTTCAAGAATAGGTTGTTGACAATCTTGTACTATATAAACATAATCATATATATAATTGTCGTAGCCATATAAGAAACAAATATGGAAGATCATAATTCATGTATATAATAGTTAATCCATATAAAAAAGCATAACAATACAATCATATAATTAGAGAATTAACTATAATATAAGAAGAAGGGTTTAATAAAATAAACATAGATTAGATTTAATCTCGAGTCTAGAAAATCTGTCTCCTTAAAGCAGTTCCGTCCCTCACCGTCTGTGCATAGCGTCCTGCCTCCCATGATAAAATGAGATACAGTACCACCGATAAATCAACGATACTCTCAGCGAACTGGAACTGAGTTAGAAACTATCACCAGAATATTTTTTGAACTTTAAAACTGAAGAGGTTAAAATTATAGAGAGGGATATAATTTTCTCAACTTGGTAAAACCGAAAGCCTAAGACTCTATTTATAAGGAGAGACTTGAATGGGCTTATTTTTCTTTTCAATGTGGTACAAGGTATTTATAAGAAAAAATAAAGAATAGGTTTGTACTATTCTCGATGTGGTACACTTCACAAATACCACCTTAAAGGGTTATACTTTGGAACATCAGTTCTCATTCACCCTTTATCCATTTTGAGCATGTAAATATGCATTGGAATTCACTCACAGAGTAGAATACGATCCAACCAATACACAACACTAACATATAGTGTTTACCACTGAAATTGAGTCTCAAAATGGTTCACAACTTAGTCTAAAATACTAAGTTTTTCCAACAATCCCCCACAAATGAGATTGATGGTCCAGTAGCACACACCATATAAATAAACAGACATGGAGCTTGACTTGGTGATAGTTTCCACGATTAGATATAGCATACGGTAGGTAGAGAATGCTCATTAAAGCTCTGCTCGAGTAAGCATATCGACTTTACTGGTAGACAGTAGATGCGATTATCCTTGAACTGTTTGACCGTTTGTGTAAACGATGATATATTTATCACTATAGCTTTCCTAACTCGTCTAGTTATCATGATTATGTCCATTTTGGCCATGGAACATCGTCCTGGTTCTGCAAGAGTTTCTAAAGAATTGTGTCTCTCAATTTTCCTTTGAAGCGGCCCCACTTCTCTCCAACATAGGCGATCTTTATCTTATAGAGTAACTCGCATTTACTCAATTGAATTCCATGCGTTCAAACTTGAACTCCATGTATTTGCCGAAAGATCATTAAAAGCATAAAGCTTATCCTTATACCATGCGGGTCTCACTGTTTTCTCATCATAAGAATAGGCCTGGGGTTACCCCCACAATGATTTGGTCCTCATGATTTAGTTGGCCTATTGAACCTAGTTCTTAGGAGCTCTAGTCAGCAAGGTTGGATATCCACCATGACGACGTTCAGCAATAGGCTAAGGCCCATCCCTCTCGATGATTTTACAACTATCTCTCATTTTAACTAACTGGTTAGTGGATCCATAACATTATCATTTGACTTCACGTAGTCAACCTTGATAATTCTCATTAAGAGTAGTTACTTAATGGTATTGTGTCTTCATCATAAAGACGAGACTTACCATTGCATTAGTCATAATGTAATCTTTCAATTGCACATTAATTATACAATATTATTGCACATTGAAGATACATTTTGTTGTCATTTAGGAATATCCTCTATAAAGTGACAACTAATTTATCCTATTTCCTGCATATATCGTATACAATAGACTCGTATTCCATTATGAATCGAGCTATATTAAACATTTAGGATTTTCATGACATGCTGATTTACTAGTGTAATTGTATTTACTAATAACTTTTAAGTTCTTAAAGCAAACATCTAATTTATCTCGATTAGATATCTCTTGTAATGCAACCCAAACTCACAAGTACATAACATAATCTTGATTTCATTACAATCACTTTCAAGTGACCAATTTTTATTGTACTCGTGTGTCTACTCAGTTTACCAATTGTGTAGTCTACGTCTAATTTTGTACAATTTAAAAAGATACAACAGATTTTGAAACACTCTTGAGAGACCATTTTACCTTTATACTTGAATTCAGGAAAAATCCATTTCACATGATTCCAATTACATTAGAAACCATTTAGTTGATCTTCTCAAGATTTGAGTCGTCATCATATCACTTGCATACTATGAGACTCTATGAAATTATTAAAATTTCAAGTCTCATCAATCATGATTGAGATGATCTTTTGGTCACTACTTCTTGTAATGATCAGATCACTCACGTGCAACCACAATTACTTTGTCTTTCATTTGTAAATAACTCAAACACACTTTTCAATCCATTGATTGCTTTTTATCAGTTTATAATTTTAAATTTGGAATATTTCACATTTGATAATCATTTTCATCAACCATCTATCAAGGTCTCAAATTTTTATTATCATTACAAATTTTTAGCATCCCAAAAATTAACAATTTCAATTTATCTCATTACCAAGTTTAAGTGTCCCCAAACTGGTAATATTCATGCATATAGGTATCCAATTTGAGCGTCCTCAAACTAGTAACCTTATCATATCAGATGAAGCCATCAGTTTTGACAATATTGTCAATTTTATATGCCACTGTTTTGGTGTTCATTTTGATTCACAAAATTTTCCACCAAATCATAGTCTTTATACTTTTGTATTAATAAAGAAACCCTTAGGTTATATCATGTAAATTTTATTCAAATCTCTATTTAGAAAGACTATCTCAATGTTCATTTGATATACTTTTTAATTTCGAACTACAAAATTTTAAGTATCATCCTGATGAACCTTATTCTCATACAAGAGAATATATCTCAAAGTATTCTAGGTCTTCACATTGACTGTAATCTTTATTTACCAGTCTGACCAGGTACTCTTTCTTTGACCCGTATTAAAATTCGTTTGGGTCTTAATGGCATCTATCTCAAGAAAGATCCATAACTTCTAAACATGATTCTACATAATAGAATCACTCTCTTTATATCTTTTACATCCATTTCCCCCATAAAGGATTATATAGAGAGTTCAAATTATTCATATAATATTGTAGTCCATTTTCTAACACACATGCTAGAAATTTTAACTCATTGACTAATCAACTTTATTCAATTTCCCTCTTGATATATTCTTTTATCAAAGAATTATCATATAAGCATATAGCATTTTCCAAACTTTTAGATTTATCTTTGAGCAAATCATCAAAGAATCTGGACAAAATTTACATGTCCCAAGTATTCCCTCTTGTTGGGTTCATCATCCTCTCATATATCCAAATACTCATAAATTCATTTAGATTACTTACGGATCTATAATCATTCCTAGATTCTGTAGTTGCATAGTTATGAATCTCATAATTTAGA
Source organism: Oenanthe sinensis (assembly GCA_028671895.1). Taxonomy (NCBI): domain Eukaryota; kingdom Viridiplantae; phylum Streptophyta; class Magnoliopsida; order Apiales; family Apiaceae; genus Oenanthe; species Oenanthe sinensis. The sequence continues at coordinate 41,126,431 of CM053801.1, forward strand.
TTCAGACACAAGATAACATTAGATACAACCATCGTCCATGTATCTATCCAAATTCTCTCAATTGGTTTTGGATCTTCATTTACTTTTACAAGTATTGGTATCAAGACATCTTCAAGATACTCCCACATTATAAATATTTCTAAGAATGTTTCACTACATTCTTGAATTCATAGAAAATTTAATAATTTTCTTTTCATGATACCCCCACACTCTTAGTATTTCTAAAATATTTCAGTACATTTCAGAATCTATAGGAAATTCTATTATTTCCTTTCATGGTATCTTATTTTAGAATAATTAGTCATTGGGTGACTAAAATTCTCATATTCAGTGATAGTCTGAATTAATCAATTTACTTTCACATATTCCCTAGATTGTGATTCGAATCTACAATACTCCATTTTATTAATGCGAGTAATTTGTAGTATCCTTTATGAAAACATCTATGTTGTGAACAAATTTTACTCTGTAATTATTCACTACAAGAGTCATATTTTACCATCTCAATTATCAAATTAAGTTGGTTTTTAACCTCGAGTCTATAGAGTTTAAATTTCTCTATATAGCATCATTCTTACTCTTTAATGAGTACACGTAATAAATGTATTACTGTCAATCCAGAAAGTAATCACAATTTGTTACTACCTCTCGTTAGGACATGTTTCATCATCATTCATTAATAATCTCACAGGATTTTAACTTAATCACCTTGAACAATATTTAATTGTTCTTATCATTAAAATTCAATCATTAAATTTCTCAAAAATTTCAATATGGTTCACAAGAATTAAAATTTCAATACACCAGGCAAACTGGTATGCATGAAGGAACATAAGCCTTCAATAATCCACATTCAGTGATTCTCAATCAACTGATTCATTAGGATTAATAATATTTTAGATTTCTCCAAATTTTTAGCATACAGAGCTGATAACAATATTATCGTATAAGGTATCACATGGACTGCCATAATAGGCTCGTGTGTCACTGCCGCAGCAATATAAACACCAACACAAGAAATAATAGTTTTACTAGAGGAACGAATCCAGCCAAAAAATTATAAATCTCATGCTGACCCCATAACCAATACTCATAATGTACACGGTCCGTTGGGTTTTTAACTATTAGATCCAAATGATTGTAAAAGGGGGGGTTGAATACAATCTCTAATAAATATTAAATTATGTTTCAGATAATTTTTTATTAAACAATCTTAACTTTTATCACGAAATAATAATCAAAGAAACACAGTTCAAGTAAAATACTTATATTAAACTTGACGTGGGTTACAAGATTAAATCAGAAAATATTCACTAATTAGCTCTTAAAATTCTAGAGTGATTTTGACATGAAATGCTCTTCGAATTTATTTTTAACCAAAATAGAAAGTGATTAGAATTTGCATTTAAGCTGCTGATCTATTCTTGTATTTATAGGCAAATTCAGACGTGGGAGACTTTTTCTTGTCGGGGAGACTTTCTTTGGTCGGGAAGACTTTTTCTGATCGGGGAGACTTTCTCTTGGGAGACTTTTATGGCTCGGGAAGACTTTCTGACCCTTGGGAGACTTTTGAAATCTTGGGAGACATTTGAATAAACTTCGGGAAGACTTTTCCATCCACGGGAGACATTTGAAAAAATCTCGGAGAGACTTTTCAAATGTCTTCCCAACATTTGTTTCTGCCGACCTGAGTTCAATTCCAACTGTATATCCTTTAATTATTAATTCAAATTCTATTACTTTTATTATATATCTTATAAATTAAATTAATTCATTTTGAATTAATCTAAGTAAATAGGATATATAATAAATTATCTTTTTGATAATAGAATTAAATTAAAGTCTTCTTCATTCTAAAATAATTCTAAATTAATTAATTAATTAATTTCTTAATCAATTTAAGGAATAAATTAATTCTGATTGAATTAATTTACCAATTAAATTAACTAATTAATTTAATCAATTAATAGATAATTAAATTAAAGTCTTGACTGCACAACCATTGTTGATATATTTCCAAGTCTTCTGTCTTCACACTAATGTTTATGGCTGACCACTTCTTCTATAATAAAGAACCTTCTCTGAATTTTGTCAACACTTTGTGTACTGTCTGGTTCACGAGTGATTCACAACAAATAGAATTCTTCACTTAACTTTTATAATGGTTCACTTCTGCTCCTTCTGACTTGACTATTTCTGATGTCACACAAATTGGAATCTTTTGACACTGTAGCTTCTTCAAACTTAAATGCTCCACTGAGGCATGATCAAATAAATTGAGCTTCTTTCAATGTAGTACTACTTCAAGTCAGTAGATTGACTTTGATCTTCTTTTTCTTGTCAAATAATATATGCTAAAGATTCATGTGACAAATAATATATTTACTTATAAATTATCTCTGTTTGAGTTAAGTTGTCATCTCACTAAAAAAATAGGCTTCTAAACATATGTCTTTCACCCCCCCCCCCATTTGTTTGTTAAACAATAACAAGCAAATCACTAGAAGATAACTCAACTAACAAAAAAGAAAAAGATATAACAATAAAACTTGTAAATAAACAAACTTAGTTTTGGTTTATATTAAACATTGCCAGATTCAAACATTAATGATAAATACAAGATAGTTGTTCCTTTAGACTGAATAAAAAGTACAAAGTTCTATCTTGATCTATCCTTGTTCTAGTAACAAAAGATATTAACATTTCTTCAATTCTGAACATCTTGAGTCTGTATTTCACCTTCTTCTTCTTCTTCATTTCCAACAATAGGTGTGCGTGGTTCTGGTTCAGGTATAGTCTAAGTGCTTCCAGAAACCCCATACGCCTTGTTTTGTTCTGATATAGAAAGTCTGTACAAAACTTCATTCTCAAGAGGATCATGTGGAATTGGAGCTGGTTGCTTGAACTCTTCCCATCCTTTCCATTGCTTGTAAAAATCAATATCTCTAGACATACAGTAGTCTTGGATATAATCAGCAACAACTGATTTAGCTTGACTTTGAAATCCTTCAGATCGTAGCATTTTCTCTACGTCTATTAAGTAGTTCAAAGGATATCTAGGCATAGACTCTGAATTAAGATGAATTATTTGATATCGGTTGTTTTTAACAAACCTTACTTCATAAGGTTGAGGTATGATTTCAGGACTCCTTAGAGTAGCAAAGTCTCGAATATGATCTTGGAGTATTTCATTCATCTCTGAACTTCTTTTTACTTTACATAGCGAAACCCATAACTCAGAGGGTGTTCTAGTTCTGAAAAATTCCAACGAAACTTTGAAGAATAAAAGTTTATAAAACAAATTTTATAAAAGTTTATAAAATAAATTTAATATTAAGTTTATAAAATAAACCAATTAAAATTTATAACATAAACTTATAAAAGTTTATAAAACAAATTTTATAAAAGTTTATAAAATAAATTTAATATTAAGTTTATAAAATAAACTAATTAAAATTTATAATATAAACTAATAAAATTTTATAAAATAAATTTTATAAAAGTTTATAAAATAAACTTATTAAAAGTTTATAATTAAACTTATTTAACAAGGCCTCTAATCATTCTGAGTCCAGCCAGCTTCGACACTCTGAGCTTCACTGGGTTACGGATCCTAATTTTTATATCAATCAAAAAGCTCAGATACCAATTGTTGGGTCCCGAAGTATCGTAGAAGGGGGGTTGAATATGATACTCACAATAATTTAAATTCTTTTTGGAATTAGCGAAGAAATAAATTATTACTTCAGAGTGGGTTTGGCCATTGGTAGTGTTTAGGTGAGCTGCCTCCTAATTTTCTATGTGTCCGGATAAACAAATTAGGTTCTAGAAAATTATCAAGTAAAATAAATGCCCTTAATTCCTCAAAATTTGCAATGATTGAAAGAGGCATAGATCAGCTGAATGAAGGTTTGATGCACGTCTACAACATGGTTAAGTTTGGAAATAAACCTAACCCAGAACAACAACAATTCTTTGAAGGGACTTCAGTAGAGGATCCCTCAACTAAGAGGGGAGAAGATATAAGAAAAAGCTCTAGCTCCAGACAAAGAAAAAGGAAAAGGAAGAATGCATGACATAGAACAAGAAGCTGCTATAGATTAGTCAGATCAATTTTACTATGCAGCAGAACAATCGTTCTTTGAACCAGAACAACAAACTCCTGTAAGATCAAAGTTTGGTGATGCTGAAACAGGTGAGTTTGACAGAGAATTTCTTTTCTCTGAGGGAACAGAAACAAATGTTGAGCTAGATGAAGAACTTAAACAATTTCAAGAAGAGTCCAAGAAGAAAAATTCTGAGTTAGATGCTAGAATTCTTGAAATGCAAAAGGAAGCTCAAGCAAGGAATGACAAGCATGATAAACTAAAGGCTCTCCTACAAGCTAAATCCAAGGAGGAAAAGGAAGCAGCTGCATAAAAGTAAAAGCTATGGGATGCTGCAATTACTGCCAAGAGGGAAGACATAAAAAGAAAGGTTAGACCTAAATGGGATCAAGCTAGAATGTTCATGGATCAACCTCAGATTGGCACATATCAAGATAGAGAGGTATTCGGCATGATAGGTGAACTATTCACTGCTAATACAACTGTATATCTTTATATGGCTGCACTAAAGCTAGAGATCAGGTATATCACAGTTGAAGTGAATGCAGATGGCTGGTATATCATAATTCAACTTGATAATTATGGATTTTATAAATTTTAATTAGTTTATTTAATAAAGTTTAAAATTAAGTTTATAAATTGAATTTATTAAAACATATGACTCGGCCAAGTTATCAGTACATATGATGTATGTTTAGATAAACAAGTTGACCAGTTAAAATGTACTTCACGCGCCAATAACTTGAGTTCACCCACATGAATTTATATTGCGTCTGCTCGGGAAGTTTACTGTATTCAGTGCCATCACGCGCCTAGCTGGTAAAATTCTAGCACAAGCAAGTTTAGTCCACGTGCAACGCAACAAAATTTCCTTGTGCCAGTAATGTTTCTTACGCCTGTACAGGGGCTCCAATTCAGGCGCCACAAAAGTACTTTGCGTCACTAACATCCAAAATGCAGTTTGGTACCCCAACTTTTGTACCCTTTAATTTTTAATTTTTATTTTAGATTTATTTATTTTTCCAGAAAATTTAAAATTCTTGAAAATAAAATTTTTTCTTAAATATTAATTTACGATATTTTAATTTTTAAAAAAAATCGAAATTCTTGAAAATTAATTTGTTGTCTATTTTTATTTTTGATTAATTTATTTTCTAAGAAATTTAAAATTTTGTAAATTTAATTTTTTCTTAAATATTAATTTGAGGGTGCTCAAGGGGTTTGTTATTGAAGATTTTTTCGGGTATTGAAGACAACTAAAATTGACTGAAGACTATCCAATGAGGTTAATTCTGGAACAGGCTGAAGAAGTTGTGGTACTAATTTCCTCAGAGGTTTACTCCATAAGATCCCACTAATATTTTGGAAACTGCAAAAGAAGAAATTAATTTGGATACAATTTTTGGTTAATTTAAGATATATTTTTTGATGAAAAATCTTAGGGGTTGAAGTAGTGAAAGAGAACAGACTGGACATCCTGGTATCTCAGTTAAAGCCTTAAAGATTATTTTACCGGGAGATTACAGGAAGTTCGTGCTAACACTGCAGATCATCTGGATCACAAGATTACAGTCAACAGGGATATAAGGATACAACCACATTGTCGGTAAAAGACCTGTATGTGTTGAAGGCCTATGAACTAGAACAAGGGCCGAAAAAGATAATATTTGGTAAAGTAGGTTATTAACAAATCCACTGTATTTGTGACCTAGGAACCAAATTTGATTGAATTCAAGGTTGAGAACCTCTGAACAAAAATGAAATGATCCGAGAAGCTGAATTGAAGATGGTGTAGCTCAAGGTAGTGGTCAAGGTGTTATAAGTGAATCTTACACTTTGGAATATTTTAAGAACTGGACTGCAAGTCAAGCCTGCAAGGCAACAAGAAGTTCTGTGACATCAAATTCAAACGGAATTCCAATTCTAAATCTAAGGTCCTTACCTATAGATTCCATGAATGAGATTTTCAAGACCAGTTCAAGAGGCGGTTGCAAAACATGGGTGGTTTATATTTGAAACACAAGATTAGGGGTTTGCTACACAGTTTGAAGAATCCTGTACAAGCAAAATATGACAGACACTGTGTTGAGTTGAAGTAGGAATATCAAGCATTATTGAAGATGCAGCAAGGGAAAACATATGTTGGTGAAGTTAAATGCAAGGCTGATTCTATCAGTGATAGTGATGAACCAAATGGATATATGGCATCAATGACCAACACTGGATATGAGTCACTATGCACTTCACATGTACACATTCTAACTAGTATACGTTTATCTAATTCGGAACTGTATGATGATTAGGTATTGAAATGTATTATATTCATGTCAGCATGTTAGCATCTTAGGACTTAAATGCTTAATTGATTGCTAAGAATAAGATTGCATGCTAGGATTCATGAGTTTAAATAAGTACATTTCATATTTGATTTTATATGCAGTAAAATGAATATCTAGAGAATTAGATAGGGTGTTCTAGACGGTTAGGTGTATCCCTAAAATATTTGTTGGAACTTGAGTTAAATCTTCTGTGATTTAATACATCTGCTAATATTGTGAAAATCGCTAAATAGACAAAAAGGTTATAGATCAGATATTTTATATGTGTTCTTATTGTGATAAATGACTTGATAAGTATACGTGGAATTTGATATTGCTTATAATATTTTATTCAAATATTCTGCATATTCTTGAATTGCTTATGTGTTTATTTTTATATGATTTGTTTCCACTCACATAGTTGTAATTAAATATCATATTAGATCATGTATTGCTTGTTAGGGATAAAATGGTTAAAAGATGGTAGAATTATCTAAGTAGTCAGTGAGACTTGTTGATTCGAGAATTAATCTAAAACTGACTTAGGTAATTAGAGATAGTTAAAGATGTTAGACAATAACAGAAATGGATTAGATAGAATTAGTAATTAATTTGTTAGTTCTTCTATCCATGTGCTTTTATAAAATTAAATTTTCTGATATGCATATTGAAGCTATTGTTACCACTTTTAAAGCAATATCTCTAACCCATCTGGACTCAATTGAAGTTGAGTACCAAGAAGCTTAATCATTTGTGATTGCAGAGTATGTAACAAGAGCAAAAGTTATGTGATTTCGTGACATTTATTGTTCGAGGCATATGATCAAGATTGGAGCTCTGTTATCACAGTTGGTTGAGAAAGCCTACCCAACGGTAACCTTTGGAGATGACAACAAAGGATGTACAAGGGATTTGGCTATAATGATTTTTGGAATTGTCATAATTGGAAGCATCTTTCTTGTCAACGGACTTAAGCACTATCTACAGGGCACTAGGGAATTCTTTGTCAAAGGTTTTCTGGAAAAACATTGAAAAGGAAAAGTGTTTGATTTAAAGCAAGAAAGATGGAAGCTCACTCAACTGGGAGTGAGAAAATTTGTTCGTAACTGACATGGAATTTGTATGCAAAGGTGAAGTGAACTTTTCCGTAAAGCTTCATCAGTAAAGTGTTAGTTATGGCATAAGAAGCTCTCACACTTGGTCAACAAGAAAATAGATTCTCCTATAAAGATGAAATTGGTGAGAGGACTGCTTCATATGGAATTCAATTCAGAAGGACATTTTGAAGTACGCCACATAGAGAAGTCAATGAAAATATCACACTGAAGCAAATTATGGAATAAAAGAAATATGCTTAGTGGTGATTGATGACATCCCTAATTACAAGTTGGTGATGTTCGTGCATTCAACATATAATATATCATAGATGGTAATTGATCATATCAGATAGATCAAGTTGGAAGCAAAGTAAGCTGTGAGAACTTTGAAGTCAGATAATGGAACTGAATTTCGCGAATGAAGTTCTATATGAATTTTGCACTTATAAAGGTACTTTAAAGCTGAAGCAATTAACATAGCATGTTGCTTTAATCAACAAGATCATGAAAAGACATCAAATGAGTTAATGGCCAACCAGAAGCAAACACTGAAGCTCTTTCATGTGTTTGGAGAAAATTGATATTTATTGAAGATTTAAATGAGTATCTTGGCAATTTTGAAGCTAAGGTTCATGGAACAATTTTCCTCGGCTACTCATTGAAGTCGAAAGTTTTCAAGGCATAAATGATGTAAAACCAGAAGGTGATTGAAAGCCTGAATGTATCGACCTACTACACCAAGCTCCCAAGCATTCAAATGAAAGACTATTCTGAATCTTTGAAGTTTGACATCCCGTCAGAGTCAAATTCAGATACTGATGTTGAAACTGAGGTTGCAGAAGGAATCAATGATAATGATGATAATTCAGATCCTATTAGTGGAAGTGGTAGTGAAACTACACAACTCATGAACTTTAACAGAATCCATTTAATAAGGAGAAAGATCTTCAACACATCCTAGCAGCAAATCAAGGGGAGCAAATAAAATAAGGATCTACTAGTCGTACTCAACACAATGAAGATCAAAGGAATACATCAAAAATATATCTGCCAAGACAAAAGGTTTGAAGTCAAAGTCATTCCTAGAGTCTAGTTCTTAGTAAACTGGATTATTGAGTAAAGGCTAGAAGTGTTAATCAAAATGAATATATATTTTTCGAGACCAAACATCTGGAATCCCAAAGAATACTGAAGAAGCATTGATTGATCTAGATTGAGTGATTGTAATGCAAGATGATCTCAATCAATTCGAAGGCAGAAATTTATTGAAGCTGGAACCCAGACCACGAGACGAAACTAAAATTGGTACAGTAAGGGTTTGCATAAACTGGATAATTATTGGCATTGTTATAAGGGACAAAGCCAAACTGGTTGCTACAGGTTACTATCAAGTAGAAGGTATCGACAATGATGGAAACAAAATCTTCAGGACTTTCAAGATCAAACAGTAAGCACCAGTGACAAGATTTGATCCTATTAGGGTTGAACAAGTTGATGACCTAACAATAAGATATTTCTAGCACATATTGAGCATTCAAGCATGAATATCTATCAGATGAATGTGAACAAGTGCACTCCTGAATGGTGAGTTAGAAGTTGAAGTTGAAGCTGATGTACAATATTTCCTGGACTTTGAAGTTGCAGATCATTGGAATTTGTATATCATTCTCATCACAAGCTCTCTATGAATGGATTTAGGGATTGAAGCAAATCATCAAGGACATGGTATGACACTCTAACTACTAATTATTTATAATGGTTTTATATTAGAATAGTTATACACATATATCTCTCTAGAATACATGGCACACAAATAATGTAATATATGTGCAAGTATACCATGATCATATTATATGTGGGTCTACTAATGAAAATTTGGCAAGAGATATTTACTAAGTTAATGCAGAGTAAGTACAACATGAGCATGTTGGAAGAGTTGCAATTTTTTTTGGATTACAATTAATTCAAAAGAATGATGGCAATTAAAATAAGTCAAGGATCTTTTGAAGATGCAAAATTTGGAAGATTCTAGACATGCCAAGACTTCTTACTAACAGACCACTAAGCTTGATCAAGATAAATCAGGTATATGAACTGAAGTGACAAGCTATAGAGGTATGATCAGCTCATTACTTATTCAAGTGCATAAAGACCATATATATTATTCTCGAAATGCCTATGTGCAAGTTTTCAAGTGGATACTAGATAATCTTATCTTATAGCTAAGTTATGAATTGTTAGATGTCTTAGGGGATCACCAATTCTTAGAATCAGGTACCTTGAAGATAATAGGTTTAACCTAATTGGCTATATAAATATAGATGATGCAGGTTGTAAGAAAGACTGTGAAGTAATTCCTAGAAGCTGTCAATTTCGTGGAAGAATTGGATTCTTGTTGAAATGGGAGAAAGCATTCAACACACATAGTTACAACAAAGGCTAAACTTAAAGCAGCTAGTGAATGTGATGCTCTGATCTTCTGGACAAGGAAACTACTTTAACTCCAACAACTCTGTTTATCTCTCCACACCACTTAAGGAACAAGCTCATAGACACCAGGTATCATTTCTTTCGAGATTGTCCTTAGTAGAATAATTGCAGATCTTTGTTAAATAACTTGATGAATTTATTTTGTATAATTTAGTTAATGAACTTGGGATATTATTTATATGCATATTTGTTGAAAATCTCATCTGTAATTAATTCTCAAATGAATTCACAAGTATTAAATTTTCTATATTTAAAGGACTTATGAATTTATTTTTAAATCCAATACATTATACTTTTTGCTATTAGTTTAATTATCATGCTTACAATGTAATATACATAAGTGGTAGTTAAATTATTTAGCATAAGTTAAAAGCATAATTATTTGTGTGCTAAATATTTGATGAGTATTAGTCAATGATATATTGCTTAACTTCTCTGATATTTTGCTATGATATTTTTAAATATTTTATTACAAATAATTGTGATACTTTTGATATTAGTGACAGTATTTAGAATTTCTGTTCTAAGTAATTAATGCATATTTCAATACTCACTAATATTGGAAGACGGTGTATTTTCTAAGTTATGTGTATAAAATTCTCAATATTTTATATACTTAGGAAATATTTCTATATTTGATTTTATTTGCGAGAAGCTGTAATGAAGATCACAAGTATTAAATGACAATATTTAAAGGACTTGTGAATTTATTTTTAACTATTTTCTCAAGCTTACGTATATCAATAATTACTGTTATGAGTATAATTGCAATATGTTTGACTGACAATTATTAGATATAACGTATGAAGTTAGATGCTAATATTCAATCCTATGAATATTTTAGTATTTAGGGAAATTATTTTATCTTATTAAAATTATGGATTGAAGCAATTTAATGTTTATTAGTTTCATAAAGTTGATTTGATAAAATATTAGAAGCATAATTTCTTGCATTTTCAAATTATTGATAAATATCAAGTAATGATATTTTGTTAATATTTCTTTGTAATTAATTGTGATATTTTTAATATTAGTGATAATATTAGTTGTTTAACTGAAATCACTAATAATAAAAATATGTTTAAATGCTTATTGTTCTACTGAATAATTGTCACATGTTATTTGATTTATATATGCATGTATGTGGTAACTGTTTAGTATTACATGAGTATTTATATTAGTTTTCTTTCTTCGACTGAATTTTAAACTTGAATGTATTAAAAAGAAACTCTTGTCTATTTCTTTTTCAAAATGTATTATTCAAAGATATATTCATTTTTCTATCAGTTTTAGAGAAGAAAATATCAATATTCTTTTTCAAAATTTCTCTTCTGAAAATCGTTTGATTTACAGCCTTACTTTATTTTCCCAAACCTAGGGTGTGAATCAAATTTTTCTTGAGGATAATTTTTCTCCAATCTCAAAATCTATTATCCTCTCTCAAAAGTTGTTTTTAAAAGTTTTATCGTACAAAACTTTCTCTCTTAATTTTTTTTTTAAAGTAGCAGAAACTTTGTGACTGCTATTTTATTTGGAGAAATTATTTTGACTTTGAGGTACCAATCACTTGTAAAATGATTTGTTTTCAAATACTTTTTTCAATGTATGTTTCACATTGATTCATAGTACCAAAACAATGGTCGTTGCTTTGAAGGCCTTGTACCGTATTTTTAAGCATTCATTCACCCCAATTGTCATGTTTTTATTTTAAGTCGGGGATACTATCAGTTGGACGAAAATGATGTAAATCATAATTGTATTATGAGTCGGAAAATCATTGTCCTCTATCTGATAAGGATGTTTTACAAAACTGTTTTTATTGGGATTCGGGCACACACGCAGCGGGAAAATGCGAAAAATAAATACAAAAAAAATGAATCCCAAACGCAGGATCCGTGTATAATAAGCAGATGATTATGGAGAATCGGATGTGTACCTTATTAAAGCTTTCCTTATGATGATTATAGAGGTCCAGAAGCGATGAATCACACCAGCCCTTCACAGAAATCTGCTCTCTATCGGTATCCACACGAACGTCGTATCGTCTAACGATCACCGGAGTTAGGTACTAGCATGTTTCTGCCTCTTTGTCTCTCTCTTTCTCTAGCCTCTCAAATAACGTAGAGCTGCTAGGGTTTTATCAAAAATGAAATTATAAAACTGTTAACCCTAAACAATACATCTTTATGTATATATAGGGGAGAGAGGGACTTGGGCCAAAACCCTATTCTGATTGGACTTCTTAAAACACATTCAGATTTTGGATTTATATTATTATTAAATTCGAATTCTAATATGTATATAATTAATCAACATGTAGATTCTCACAGCGGGTCTGTCCAATGCCATACATTGAGACATGCACTTATGTTCTTGACTTTAGTATCACCATACCTATGACCAATGAGATGTGGTCATCAGTCAACAAACATGCTAGTCTTATTGTATTATTATTGTCCTTAAATAATAATACTCGACTAGGGACTTTTAGGAATAAAATACTATTCATATAATCTCATTTTTAAGTCACAACTTAAAGATATATATTACGTATTAATATTCTAAGGACATTTATTATTCTTTCAATTTATGACGCAGTAAATAAAGACATAATAAATATTAATTAAATAATCACATAAAACATAATCCTTAATTGTTTTCAATAAAACATTAAAAGTATTGTCTCTAGGACACCAATACTAACAATCTCCCACTTGTACTAGAGCCAATCTCTCATGTATCTAATACCCATGGAACTAGTATGACCTTCGTGCTTCTACTGCGACAAAGCCTTGGTCAATGGATCTGCAATATTCTCATTTGTATGCACTTTACATATATGTATATCCCCTCGATTATTAATCTCTCGAAGAAGATGATATCGTCTGAGTATATGCTTTGTTCGGGAATGAGACCTTGGTTCCTTAGCCTGTGAAATGGCTTCATTATTATCGCAGTATAAATCTATCGGATCTGCGACCGAAGGAACCACACCAAGTCCTGAAATAAAATTCTGAATCCAGACAGCCTCCTTGGCTGCTTCACAGGAAGCAATATACTCGGCCTCCATTGTAGAATCGGCAACCGTCTCTTTCTTTGAACTTTTCCAGCTTACAGCACCTCCATTTAGATAAAATACAAAACCAGACTGAGATATCGAATCATCCTTGTCTGTTTGGAAACTAGCATCGGTGTAACCTTTTACAACCAGCTTTTCCTCTCCTCCATATACCAAGAATTGATCTTTAGTCCTCTTCAAGTACTTAAGAATATTCTTGACTACCGTCTAGTGACCTTCACCTGGATTAGACTGGTATCTACTCGTCATGTTCAAAGCATACGAGACATCAGGATGAGTACATATTATTGCATACATTATAGAACCAATTGCCGACGCATATGGAACTTTACTCATATGGTCCTTATCATCCAATGACTTAGGACTGTTTTCTTTAGAGATCGATATCCCATGAGACATAGGGACAAATCCCCTTTTGGCATTTTGCATCCCAAATCGATGCAAAACTTTATCAATGTATGTACTCTGACTTAGGTCAATCATTCTTCTTGATCTATCTCTATAGATCCTGATACCTAATATATAGGTCGCATCGCCTAAGTCTTTCACTGAGAAATTTTTACCCAACCAAGTCTTAACAGTCTGTAAAGAAGGAATGTCATTCCATATTATTAATATGTCATCAACATATAATACTAGGAATACCACATTGCTCCCACTAACCTTCTGGTAAACACATGGTTCATCTTTATTTTGAATAAACCCAAACTCTTTGACGGTTTCATCAAAACGAATGTTCCATCTCCTCGAGGCTTGTTTCAATCCATAAATGGATCGACGCAACTTACATACCTTTTCAGCATGCTTTGGATCAACAAAACCCTCAGGCTGTGTCATGTACACATCCACATCTTCTTCAAGGCTCCCATTTAAGAAAGCGATTTTGACATCCATCTGCCAGATTTCATAATCATAGTAAGCAGCTATAGCAAGCAAAATCATGATGGACTTGACCATAGCCACTGGTGAAAAAGTCTCATCATAGTCAATACCATGAATTTGCTTGAAACCTTTTGCCACCAATCGTGCCTTATAGGTCTATACATTACCATCCATGTCGGTCTTCTTCTTGAAAACCCACTTGCACCCTATAGATTTTTCCCCTTCAGGTGGATCAACCAGAGTCCATACTTGATTAGTATACATGGATTTCATCTCAGATTTCATGGCATCCAGCCATCTCTTGGATTCTGGAGTGTTCATAGCGTCTTGGTAGGTGAGAGGCTCATCTTCGTCGATAAGCATCACATCACCATCTTGAGTTAAGAGAAATTCATAATATCTCTCAGGCTCATGGCGAATCCTACTAGATCTACGAACAACCTGTGTTTCTTGAGCAGTATTGTTTTCTTGTACATTCTGCTCAAGTTCCTCCATTGGTTCATTGTTATCTTGTGGGTCTCGAATTTCATCGAGTTCTATTATCCTCCCACTGTCTCTCTTAGACAGCATTTCTCTTTCAAGGAAAACTGCAGTTCGAGCAACAAACACTTTGTTCTCGGAAGGATTATAGAATGAATAACCCTTTATTTCAATTGGGTATCCCACAAAATTATATTTGTCTGATTTAGGTCCTAGCTTGTCAGAAGTTAAACGTTTCACAAATGCTTCACATCCCCATATTTTCATAAATGACATGCTATGACGTTTCTCAGTCCATATCTCATATGTAGCTTCTGAACCGTTTTAGTAGGAACTCGGTTAAGTGTATAAGCAGCCGTCTCCAGGGCGTAGCCCCAAAAACTAATTGGAAGATCCACATGACTCTTCATCGATCGCACCATGTCCAACAAGGTACGATTTCTCCTCTCAGAAACTCCATTCCATTGTGGTGTTCCAGGAGGAGTGAGTTGTGATACAATACCACACTCTTTTAAGAAAATCTTAAATTCATGGCTTAAGTATTCTCCCCCGCGATTAGATCGTAGAGTCTTAATACTTCTACTAGTCTGCTTTTCTACTTTAGCTTTGTATTCTTTGAACTTTTCGAAAGAATCGGATTTGTTCTTCATAAGATACACATATCCATATCTACTGCAATCATCAGTAAACGTAATAAAGTAGTAAAATCCACCTCTTGTCATAGTACGCATAAGACCACATACATCACTATGTATTAGTTCTAATCGTTCAGTGACCCTTTCACCTTGTTTAGTAAAAGGAGTTTTAGCCATTTTTCCAATGAGACAGGGTTCACATGCTTCGTATGATTCAAAATCAAACTTATCCAAGTATCCATCTTGATATGTAACTTGGAAATGCGCTTCTCATTTATATGGCCTAAACGACAGTGCCAAAGGTATGTTTGATTTGAGTCATTAGTCTTAAGCCGTTTGTTATTCACATTATAGATGGGAGTGTCTAAATCAAGAACATATAAACCGTTAAACAAACGTACAACCCCATAGGTAACATTATTCAAAGAAAAGGAACAACAATTGTTCTGAATTGAAAAGGCAAAACCTTTCTTGTCCAAACAAGAAACCAAAATAATGTTTCTGCAAATTGCAAGCACGTAAAAACAATTCTCAAGTTCTAAAATAAGCCCAGTGGGCGATGATAAATGATAAGTCCTTACAGCCAAAGCAGCAACCATTGCTCCATTGCCAACTCGTAGGTCGACCTCTCCCTTAGCCAAAGTCCTACTCCTTTGTAGTTCCTGCACATTTATACAAATGTGAGAAGCACATCCAGTATCCAATACCCATGATGTAGAAGTTGACAGATTGACTTCTATAACATAAATACCTGAATCAGAAGCTTGACCAGCCTTCTTCTTCTTCAGATCCTCCAAATAAGCGTGACAGTTTCTCTTCCAATAACCTGGTTTACCACAGTAGTGACAATTACCCTTTGTAACAGCACCCTTAGGCTTTAAAGCCTGTTTGGGATTAGTCTTTGGCTTGGGAGCAGAATCAGATCCAATCTTCTTCTTTCCCTTCCATTTACCTTTCCCTTTAGCCTTACCTTTCTTGTTCACCATCAATATGGGAGCAGGTTCGGCCTTTTTCATGTTGGTTTCAGCAGTTCGCAACATAGCCAACAATTCAGTAGGTGTTTTGTCTATTTCATTCATATTGTAGTTCATAACAAAATGAGTGTAGTTGTTGTTCAGAGATTGTAAGATTAAGTCAATTTGAGCTTCTCGACCAATTGGGAAATCCAAAGTATCAAGATACTCAATATAACCTATCATCTTCATAACATGTGGTTGAACAGGTTGATTCTCTCCCTACTTGCAAGCGTGCAGTGCTTTGCTCGTGTCGAACCTTTCTTGACGAGCCTGTCCTTCAAACATCCTTTGAAGGAGTTCAATTATCTCATAAGCATCCATATGCTCATGTTGTTTTTGAAGCTCAGCACTCATGATTGCTAGCATGAGACACGCCACATCAGTCGCATCATCAATATGTTTCTGATAAGCATTTTGTTGAGCGTGAGTTGCATTCTCAGCAGGAGTAGTAGGAGAATGAATTTCAATGACGTGGAGCTTACGCTCTTGCCTGAGGACAATCCTCAAATTCCTATACCAATCAAGGAAGTTAGTTCCTGTCAGTTTGTCCTTCTCAAGGGTTGCTCGTACGGAGAAAGTATTTGTATTGTTTGCCATTTAAATATCTACAATGTTAAAGTGCATAAATTTAGTTAGTCTGCAGAATTTTAATTATGTTCAAGTGATTATCATATACATTCATAATATATATCTCCCACTATTTTATTCAAATCAATAGCCCTAACTATTAATTCGGAAAGCATTTCATCAAATCTTTCTAGTGAGCCAAGATCCATATTTCATCCATGTTTCAAGATAGTGTTGGCTAATACACCCAAAACACGACTATTTAAGTAGACAACATTTGTCAATTATATCAAATATAACTCTTGGATAGTTTGGTAGAACAACCCTTTGTACAGATTTATCCAATAAATCTCACCAAACTCTATGCCTCTAAACCCACAATCCTATTGTGATGATTTAGTTAAGTTAGACCCAACGTTTAATAAACAAAGTACAATTACTTATCACATTTTCCCATGA
The DNA here is from genome assembly GCA_028671895.1 of Oenanthe sinensis. Classification (NCBI taxonomy): domain Eukaryota; kingdom Viridiplantae; phylum Streptophyta; class Magnoliopsida; order Apiales; family Apiaceae; genus Oenanthe; species Oenanthe sinensis. The sequence goes on from CM053801.1 coordinate 41,143,560, forward strand.
CTGATAAGAGCACTTTACTTTGGCAAACCCATTCCTTCTCAATCTAGATCTTAACGTGAATAAACATTGGAAGGCATTTATATTAACTTAATATTTATTTAGGGATTTATTATTTAACGATCATGATCCCATCGTAAAGAGATTCTCAATTTTTCCTTGATTAAATAATCCATTTCAATATTCGTCAATGATTTGATTTCCAGATCGTCGGAGAAGTCACAAGCGGTCTCACTTAAAACCCAACTTTCTTATAGATTAAATTAATAATCCGTTGTTGACAAAATCTCCCCATATCAGAAAATTGAAAATTCATATTCAATACCGTGTTTCATAAACACAAGAATCTCATATTCGTTTGTTCAATTTTAATATCTTGAGTCGTTACAGATTTTATCTTGTTTAAACAAGCATGGCATGGGTGTCGTATCTAATACACACATACATGATTAATCTAATTAAAGCATGCATCATTAACTATTCTATACTAACATTCATACATCAATATATAAAGTACAGTATGTAAACATGCTTGGTTATGGCCCTTTTTCTATGTGATCCTTTCGAGCTAATGAAAGGATCAAAGTCAATCTATGGTGGTAAAATATAAATACAATTACATGTCTTCATTCTTCTTGTATCCATGGGTGCTTGCTCCTCTTCTTAGATCATCCTTCAATCTTCAAGTACATTACATGGAATAATTGAATACAATCTATACTAATGTACTTACATAAGAAAACTCGAGTTGCATTCGAGGTTAAAAAATTACAAGAATGAAGAAAATGACATGCAAGTCGTATTTCTAAAACCAAAACCAAAACCATTAATCTAAGGGTCTTAAGGCCATAACCAGCACCATGCTCAAGTACACAAAGAGAACACGAAAAATTTTGCGCCGGGGGCGGCAGCCCCTGGGCGGAGTCCGGGGGCGGCAGTCCCCGGCTGGGGTCAGCTTGGAGATTTTTTTTTCCGGAAGACCAGTCCTATTTAGAAATCATCAATTTCTGAACTACAGATCATATCTGTTGGTCTTTTTCCCACTGCATCTTATATAGTTTCAGAAGCATGTATCATATACATACTGATCATATCTCAGTTAACAGATCATGTCCAACATAATCTATGCACCAGTTTATATCACTATACAAACTGACCCTCATGCATAATATACAAATCGCAATAAGGCATATAATTCAGTCATGGCAAATCATTAACATGCTAGTATCATCATCTATGTACTCATCATATGAATAACCAGATACACATTATGTAACAGTTTTAATCATACATCAACGTGACAGCATGCATATTAAATCTCATACATAGGCAGTATCAATATACATGCATGGCAGATCATATACATACAAGAATATATTGAAAAAATGTTAAACACGTAACCAAATCATCCTATTATACACGTAGATCTGATATCATTGTTGGGATTCGGGCACACACGCAGCGGAAAAACGCGCAAAAAAATACAAAAAAAACGAATCTCAAACGCAGGATCCGTGTATAATAAGCGGATGATTATGGAGAATCGGATGTGTACCTTATTAAAGCTTTCTTTATGATGATTATAGAGGTCCAGAAGCGATGAATTACAGCAGCCCTTCACAGAAATCTGCTCTCTATCGGTATCCACACGAACGTCGTATCGTCTAACGATCACCAGATGTAAGTACTAGCCTATTTCTGCCTCTTTCTCTAGCCTCTCAAATAACGTAGAGCTGCTAGGGTTTTATCAAAAACGAAATTATAAAACTGTTAACCCTAAACAATACATCTTTATGTATATATAGGGGAGAGAGGGACTTGGGTCAAAACCCTATTCTGATTGGACTTCTTAAAACCCATTCAGATTTCGGATTTATATTATTATTAAATTTGAATTCTAATATGTATATAATTAATCAAGTCTCACTTAATTAATTAAATAAATAAATTTGAATTAATAATAATAACAGTATTTAAATTCATAATTTAAATAACACTCCGTTTAAACGTTCTTTGTGTGTGACCCTTTAGGTTATTATTACGTTGGCAATAATTTTATTTTCTAATAATAAAATTATAAACAATGAGCGGCATCTAGTAATACATCATTGCTACCCAAGTAATAATAATAATTGGTGATTCAATTAAACCTTTCGTGAATAATGTACAATGTACTATAATCCCTTTAACCTTATATTATAGATCAAACTCGAGGCATGTAATGTGTCATCCTCTGCAACGTTTAATCCGGGTTTCCTTGATCAATGAGTAGACTATTAATCAAATCAACATTTGAGCACGGCCATGCATTTTATAGTCTCCCTCAATCAAGAGGCCAATAATATCGCTCCTAAAATAGGAGGGTTAAATCATATATCTATCATTCATATTCCCCATACGATTCATAGCATACCCAACGTCCACCTTTATCATTACCCAGTTAAAGATAACTTTGAGTGTAATCAAAGTATATTAATTCTCGTATAGAAATATAATGATTTCAAGTCTAAGGATCATTACATCATTATCACAGTAAGAATTTCTTATGACACTTATCAACATGTAGATTCTCACAGCGGGTCTGTCCAGTGCCATACATTGAGACATGCACTTATGTTCTTGACTTTAGTATCACCATACCTATGACCAATGAGATGTGGTCATCAGTCAACAAACATGCTAGTCTTATTGCATTATTATTGTCCTTAAATAATAATACTCGACTAAGGACTTTTAGGAATAAAATACTATTCATAAATCTCATTTTTAAGTCACATACTTAAAGATATATATTACGTATTAATATTCCAAGGACATTTATTATTCTTTCAATTTATGACGCAGTAAATAAAGACATAATAAATATTAATTAAATAATCACATAAAACATAATCCTTAATTTTTTTCAATAAAACATTAAAAGTATTGTCTCTAGGACACCAATACTAACAGTTTTCACAACATACAGTGCTTAGGTTTTAAAGGAAAAGAGTCATTTTATTAAGATATAATTTGGTAGAAGAGTTGAATTTCTTCTTTGGTATAAATTCCCACATTTTATTATGGGAAGTTTGTCTTATAAGAAATTCATATGGGATAGAATTTTTCTCTGATACACATTCCTGCGTTTTATTATGGGATAAATATCTTTAAAAAAATTCATATCATGCTCTTAAATGATAAATCTTTAGATCTGAAAAAACTCTTTTATTAAAAGTGCTTTAATGCAATCCATTACCATTCCTTTTTATATTTTTCCTTCTCTTTAAGATGAAAAATATGTTTTGGAATGTTAAGGTGATTATTTCTTTATCTTATTTGTTGATTCTATTCGGTTAGCCCCTAGTGGCTTAAGAAGCTGGCCAAGAGGTTGAAAACCCATCAATCTCTTACCCAGACCATAGTACCAAACACTAATTCATCCACTTCCATGTATTAACCCTTGGAGATATAAGGAACTTATGTTAGTTAGAGGTTGATTAGAGAGAAACTACACTTGATGCAACAAATAAGAATGAAATCGGAACTGCACCCACAGCTCTACCTCCAGAGAAGTAAAGTAGCATATAATTGAGGTAACTGTAAGCTCATCTGTATCTTCTCAAAAGGATGCAGAGCTGAAAAGGAAATAAAACTGTCTCTAGAATCATTCTCTCAACAGGGTGAGTCCATTGAAATTCACTCGTCAGCCAGAGTACCTTGTAATGAGTCAAGCACACCACTGACACTCACGTTGATGGTAAACCTAAACAGATAAATTCTAGAAATACATTGCAAGGCGTGCACAGTGAGAGGTATAGGAATTTAGAGGAGATACGGACTCTAGCCATACATTATATTTTTCAGCTGCAGTAACACATGTTAGGTCTTTTGATTCTCCCATAACGAATCAATTAACGAAAGACAGGATAAAGCCTACTCTAATACCAATTGACGCAGCACGGAAGCGTAGGATAAACCAGCGTTAATCCTTAATAAAACACACATGACTCTTACATGAGAAATCCTGAAATACCTTGAATCTACAAGGAATAATTCTTGAATCCACAAGAAAGATAAGAGAAAACTCTCAAAGGTTTTTAATTCAACAAAAGATAATAGGTAATACATCATAATGTTCTTTATATAGGGATATAAAACCCTAAAACCAAATCCTAATTAAAGTCTTATTATAATATTAATTTCTAATTAAAATAAAATACTAAATAAAACAGTGTGAGCATGCAGAGCTTGTGGCACTGCATTTCTCCCCATTAAAGCCGCTAGACTACTGTAAGAGATCCCAATTTTGGCATGATCATACAGTACTCCTTGGCATGATCGTGTTGTTCTGCCATTGCCTTATCGCCATCCATCATGACCCTAAATATCATGTTTAAATTTATTTATTTTTAATGATCAAATAGTTGTCATATTCAATTTTTTTATGATTGAATCAACCAAATTCTAACCGAAAATCACACACACACACACACATATATATATATTAATATTCAAAAACATTTTAAAATCATATTATATGTCTAATTTACTTTAATATTTAATTAGAAAAAAGGTTCATAAAGTTAACTTTAGATAACTTAAGATAGTTATTTACAGATAACTTAAGATCATTAAACCCTGATTAATTTACAATTTTTCAAAATTATAAAAAATAATTTTAAATTTTGAATCAAAATAGTAGCAGTTAATTTAGGACATATAGAATACAAAAAAATAAATTAATAGATGTATTTGAATTAATAGATCATTTCAACTTTAGCCTCTAAATTTATTTGAATTTCTGATTCTTGTTTCAATTTTAGGCTTTAAATTTAATAGATGTATATAAACTAGGATGTTTGAATTATTGCACTCAAGAATGGTAGTAGACAATAGTATCTTCAAAGTACTTCACGATGGATGGTTCCGTATAAGCACAAACTATGAATGGATATGGGATAATTATATGGATGCAAGACCAGACTAAAGACACGGTTTCAGCGTAGAACCGGTACTCCCCCTTTCCTAAAACACGATTGAATATGTCAAGTGGTTAATATTTATCCTCCCGACGAATCCATAAATTATTTAAAAAAATATCATGTTAAATATATTTATTTTTAATGATCAAATAGTTGTCATATTCAATTTTTTTATGATTGAATCAACCAAATTCTAACTGAAAATCACACACACACACACACACACACACACACATATATATATATATATATATATATATATATATATATATATATATATATATATATATATATATATATATATTAATATTCAAAAACATTTTAAAATCATATTATGTCTAATTTTAATATTTAATTAGGAAAAAGGTTCATAAAGTTAACTTTAGATAACTTACCTAAAGTTACTCGCATTTTAAGTATAAAAAGTAAATAACATTTTTGTAATAATATAATATGTTCCCCTTATATTTACAAAAATAACCTTAATATTATATTATAATAAATGTTAACTTTAGATAGTTATCTAGAAGTAACTTAAGTTCATTAAACCCTAATTAATTTACAATTTTTCAAAATTATAAAAAATAATTTAAAATTTTGAATTAAAATAGTGGCAGTTAATTTTGGACATACAGAATACAAAAAAATGAACCTTTATGCCCTATAAATAACACAAAATGAACCACTCTTGAAGCCATACAAAATTTTACTTTGTTACAGCCAAAATTCGTACATTCAAGCACCCACTAGGCCACTACTTCTATCATACAAAATTACAAACAGAGCATCTTTGAACAGATGCAGTCAGAAGTCAAAGAGAAACCAAGTACAAGAACCTAAACTTTCTAAGTATTCACACTTTGATCAGGACAAAATAACAAGAACACAGAGAAGAAGAAAGAATAATGTTGAATGAATGCTGAAAAATTTAGCTAGAAACAAGAGTTGCAGCTTCATGTAATTCACTTGTTGCTTTCCAATTCATGCACCACTTGAAATGTATTTATATCTTGATAAAGAGCCACAAATAGTTGTTCCTCGAGAATGACTCGTTTGACATCCGGTACCATAACTGAACGGAACCTGTCTATTCCAGTGCCGTATAATGCTGAACAAGAAAACCTTTACCTCATTTATACAATTCTGTATCTAGCTTCCAAAGTAGTTGCATCACTAAGCAGAAACTGAGAAAAATCAACAACGCTTATGGAAAATATATTACTGGCCGACTGCACAAGCGAGAGGATCAACTGTAGACTGAGCAAAATTCTCGTGAATGCGACAAAATTAGTGATCTTGTATAAGAACATTATTATGAGTCAATTTGAGGGTTGAATTTTGCGCTTCCCAGAGACACCGGCACTCTGGCAAAGGGTTTGAATAAAGAGAATTCCGTCTATTGCTCTTCCGAGGTCTGGGTACCATTATACCCTTGCGATCACTTTCTGCTAGCATTAACTTCATTTCATCCTTAAAAGCACTCCAACTGCGAACAAATATTACAATCTTAATCGTATAAATAATCAAGCCAGCAGTCTCCAAATTGATGGGAACATGAATAAACAATTTACATGTGATCCTCCCAAGCATCAAAGTGTTTCTTAACCAGATCAATTTTACTTTAAATCCAAACTAGTAATAAAGTCCTCTACAAACAATAGTTTACTGATGACTGTCTCTGAATATCATTAAATGTGCAAAACCTTTAGCATTACTAGATATTCAGAAAACTTAAAAAGTACACAAGTGTCGTGGAACTAATCTTGAACCAAGTAAAATAATTCTCCTTTTTCTAGTGCGCCTATGTGTTTAGAAAGTAGGACCCAGCCAAGATAGAGCTTATTATTTATCCCTTTCATTCAAAATGACAACATTACTGCAGAACACTTGTGCATTGCCTTCAAGCAAATATGTAAAAAAATTAGCAGATTTTTTTTTTTGAATTTTTTCAGCAGGCGTGAGCGCACTCATTCATTTGACACGTTTTTAAACAAGTGCTAGACACATCCAGAACTGGAGAAAACTAATTTGGAGTTCACACTTGAGGAAGTGAAAATATATAGACACTAAGTTTGTATGCAAGGACAAAAATTCGAGGACTGTACAATTTGCATTCATGTCATGCTACTTCATTCTTCAAAACAATTCCATGAATTGTTTGTAATCACCTTCTAGTCATTTTGGGGGACTATATACTTCCACCCTCTCTCTAATCCCCCATGAAATGAACTTTAAGGTGATCAAATTTTAGTCCAAAGGATAATTGAGGTCTATATGGAGTATAAAGTCTGAGGAAAAACACCAACAGTCTGGGTATAGTTACTTCCACAAACATAGCCTTAGTGCTTTCTAAAAATTGAGTTTGCAAGGTCGAACCATCAATTTTTTAACCAAAAAACAAGTCAATTGTATATCATTATATCTGGATATGTAGTGTAAAAATATACTTCCTCCATCCCATAATTTTTGTCACTCGACTTTTGCACGTATACCAAAATGTTTATAAAATAATACTCAGACACAATATTTTTATTATAATCTTTTTTCTTTAAACATTTGAATCTTAAACTTTTATACAAAAAAAATAAGAAGAAAAATTCAAATTTATTACGTGCAAGTATATTTTTTGTACTTCTTAAAATGCGTAAAAATGTCAATTGTCAAAAAAATCATGGAACAGAGGGAGTATATTGATTACTAGGAGTTTTGTATATCATAAACAAGACAACTAAAAGTATGCCTCGGTCACAAGGCAGCGGAAGACTTGAGTACCTGATGCTAGTATTATGCAGTAAAAGTGCAAGCTTTGTTTTATCTGGCTTAATGGTCTTGGCATGACCATTGTACAGAAATCGCCGATGACCCATCAGAAAATGTGGAAAGTTTCCATCTTGAGTGGTAACAAATACTTCACTAAACATGCAGATCATGTAGTCAAGAGCAGCCAACCTCGAAGAATATCCCTAAGCAAATCAAAGAGAGAGGCTATAATGTCAATTGAAAAGGTCAAACTTAATTACTCTACTGCAAGCTCGTAATTTGATTTTGTAATTACGATGAGATTTTTACTCATCAATACCCAGATCCAATAGACATTGAACTGGGTTGACCGAAACATTTCACAGAAGACAATAGTTGACTCGGACAAATGGTGTATGTTTTCCATCGCCTCCATTTACGCATACAACAGTAATGTAGTTGCTCACCAATTATAAGTAATACTAAATCACTTGAGGACATTACAAATAGTAGCCAACTACTTAAGTATGACGGTTCATGGTTGAAGAATAATATGCAGACATGCAATGTCAGAAATATTTTCTTTGATTCTATCTTTTTCCTCCAAAGAAAGTGGATTCCAGGCTACAAGCCTACTAAGAATAGAAGTACAATCCAAGATATGAAGAATATTTTTCAGCCAATTTGACAGCACAAACAATCAATAATATATTCTTATTTTGTTGCTGCTATAATGGCAAAAAATTAATTATCGGATTAATTACACTAAACATATTGCCCTTGTTATCAAGAACTCAAGCTAGTTATAACCATTAGTGTGCATGAAGAATTTCACCTGAAATGAGGCAAGTTCATCTGCTTTTGCAAGTGATTCCTTGGTCTCTAGAAGAGGAAACATCTTCCTCAGAGGTGCTAAGTTTCTTTCAGCCTGGTAAAGTTTCCCTGATGCCAAATAAATTGGAGTGCTGTTGGTAAATCCCATACCCCTTAGCATCATTCCGACCTATGCTGACAAAGAAAAGATATACCACAGAGATTTATGATCTACTTAAAAAATGATTGCGATAAAATTAAGAATGTAACTATATGTATTCAAATACCTGAATCAACCAATGACAATTGACACAGTAAAAGGCAACACATTTATCTGGAAAGACGTATATCCTAAATATGCTTCACCCACTACACATTTATATTTAATATAATAATGATAATTATTCCTTTGATTCTTCAATCTTCAGTTACCCTAAGGAGATACCAAAATATATCCCGCCATGAATGTTTCATTTGTATGCATATGATTTATAAATAGTCTACGCATAACTTCGTACCAAAAACCTTTCAGAATGATAAAGAATAAAAAACATGAAAAAAATGGATGATAATTAGTTGAATGCAGTCTGATGATGTCAAAGTTCCAGTTTATAATTGTAAAACAAGTTATAGTTTCGAGCATGACTCTCCAATTCCACTATCTAATGTTTACCCGCCGGAACCTTGCTACAGCTTATTCAGCTAATGAAATTGCTGTCGCTTATCTTCTTCTTGTTTCCAGCCTCTGTAGTACTGTGCCTTGTGCCACATTTATTTGGTTCAAAATTTTTCTTCTTTCCGGTAAAAGCAAAAGCAATTACAGTATGAAACTTTGCCTAAAAATGGAGTTGCAACAGTGTATTTAATATAGAGTTGTATGCAAAACAAAATTTTTACAATGTTTTATTGCTTGCTCACATATAAATGACTATTTTAATACAATATAGATCAAATACCCCACGTCGGAAAAGGTGAAAATAACGAAACGTAGCTCAAAACTGATCTAGTAAATTGCATCGGCAAGATACATAATTACCGGTTGGAAATGAACTAATTTTAGAGACACACTAGGAAACAGGCTGAAGCTTAAACATATGATATGACCTCTCCTTTATAATAAAAAAGAAGAAAAATAATTAGGAAATTATAAGGGAAAATGATGCCAAAAAAAACTAACCTCCAGAGGGGTCATGGGGCACTTTCCATTGATACGATTTAGACCAGGGTCAATCACACGATCTTTGCGTTTGAACTTATCTCCCCATCCCTTTTCACGTATTGAGTCCATCACTAACCTTTCGGCTATTCCTCCATCGTACACGCAACATGAGAAGGCCACCATGTCCTACAAGTAGAAATGTATAAATGAAGATATTACCCCAAATTTAAATTACATGAAACAGGCAATAAAGCCCATTACAAATACATCAGATGAATGAATTTACCTCCTCAAAACGAAGGTGGACTGAAACGAAATTACCACCAGAGATGGAGCTATTTTCTGTCATTCGACTGACCAATTGTTTTGCAAGTTCTAAGATTGGAATGGAGAATCTCAATGCTTCATAATTGGCCAGGCATCTTAGAGATTGAATTTGTGGTGGAAGGTTCATTGCCAGTCTATTCGCAAATGGAGCAATGCGGATAACCCTATATAGTCATGTAAACAGTTAACAATCACTTAAAATCAAGTGAATGTTTGAACAAATTTTAATTCTGAACATGTCAATGTGTCCAAATTTTAAATAACATGATAAAAGAAAATAAGGCATCAGACCAACATATCCAACAAGGGTAAATAATGTTTGATAAATTGTTAATTTAAAATGATTTAGAGAAAAAACTCTTATAACTTAGATAATATCATAGCACTAAAACTCTTTATCAAGCTCTCCAGCAAGCATGTATTTCTTTCATAGTTTCATAGATTGTTACGAATACACTAAAGTATTGTAATAGTACCAAAGGAAGAATCAAACTTTGGAGCTCCGTTATCAGATTTGCATAAATGTTCTAAAATTGATTGCAAATGCTTTGTATTCAGTTGTGTTCCCTCGACTAAAACAACACCAACATCGTGTCCCACCCTAGCTAGTACAAATCAACACTAAAAGTTTTGTTTATTGGAAGTGGAGACATCTTTGTTTATGGAGGACATATCTAGAATAATATTAAAAGGTTTAGACATCCTTCGGAAGATAGCAATACAACACAGTCTCTCTTTGCAACACTCTTTTCAGTGCATGGAAACAAAATTTCAGTTGCCAGATGGAGGCTTGTGTTTCATATGCACAATCTGCATGGACACCCTCTTCCTTTAAATCAAGTAACTATTACTAGACAAGTCAGTAACTCACTTTCAGTTTGATCAAGTATGGGTAATAGAAGTGTTCAGCCATGCACTAGTATAGAAAACAAAGTTTAGGTAATCATAAATTACTCACTTATGCTTTTCTATAACAGGCTGCACTTCCTCCAAGTAATAATTTGCAGAAGCCCAAGCTGGAAGTTTTAGGTATTTTATATTGCTGATGTTATTGTACTTTTCCATCAACTCCTCTGGGAGTTCCCTCATCACTTTTACATGGCCTTTTAGGGTATTTACAAAATGTCCCTCGTCATAGATATCCGAAAATTCACTGTAAAGCAACAAATCAACAAACCATAAAGTGTTATATGATATTGGAGGAATAGGATTGATATATAATGGAGACACATTGTGCACACAAAAACTATGTTTATGAATTATTTATTGACATTTTATATTCCAACAACAGTTAAACCTCAATAAGTTAATAACCTCGAGTAATAATTTTTGATGGTCCCAATTCGGATCGCTAAATTCATAAGATAATAAATTTTTATTAAAGCATTTAAGTCCCATATCATATTTAAACTGATAATTCCACCTAATAAAACATCGATGTTGCTTCTTTTTGAAGGTGATGTCTCCTTAGTTTAATTACATTCATCAGTGGATATCATTTAATTACATCTATAAATGAATATAATTTAACTGCATCAATGAATCTATACTTTAATTGAATTCATGAATATAGCTTAATTAAATTCATGAACTTTCTTTAAATACATTTATGAATGGTCTTGTTATATTTAAAATTTTATTTTAGTTATATTTATAAATTTATATTACAAAATTTAAAAATTAGAGATAATGAAAAATTAATAATTTATTAATTTATCAATTAATTAATATTTTGATTAATTAATAAATTTTTATAGTCCCAAGGCTATTAATTAATCAAGATTTAACTTTACATGGTACTTCAATAAGAACATAACATAACACTCATATCGCAAGGACCACTATTACTCCTCAAATCTGAGTTCAAGCATGTCAAACCTTATTATCACATAATGCCCAAGTGCCCAGGAAACTGACTAGTGATAGGCTGATAGCCTTGCCCAGAAAATTTCTATTCTCATTTTAGTTGCTAAATGGCCTTTGTTGCCCGTTGAAGCAACTGTTTTCTTGTGTTTTAAATCTTTTATTTCACATTTGCAACTTATAGTTATAAGTAATATCAAAAGTTGAAACTTGTTTAATAACCATAGACAGGAGAGGACTTGTGGATCTAAAGGAGATCAATTTCATTAAATTATTTAAAGAGGAGGCGGGTCTTAATGCAAAAGCCAGTTGTTACAAATTTTGTACAAGCACTGCTAAATGCTTTTACCTCTGTGATGCAAAACAATATTTTTTGATAGTTGGAGTGAGATGAGTCATTTTGCAAACATTGTATTCTATTACTAAGTTTACAGGAAAGGAACAAGTGTAGAAATTTCCTCACAAAAAGTACAGATTACAGAACAGGATCTTAGGTTACTTGCCTCGGATCCCTCCAGACATTGTGAAATTCAAATCGGGGAATAATTAATGTAGCACCCAGTAGCCCAGCAACAGCCACTGCATTGCAAATCTGAGCAAGGAAAGTTGCAATTTAGAAGAACTTTCACATGCTTGGCTAGAATGTAAAGTTGGTTATGTACATTAGGTAATATGTCACTACAAGATTAAAGAGACATTGAAACAACACAGGATCTTGACAGTGTCAGAAAATGGTGATAAAACTAGATCAGCTTTTGTGATCCTAAAATTTTAAACTTTTGGAAATCTTAGATCCTGAAGTTTAAAAGAATTCATATTGCGCGCAAACTTTAATATTCATTAAATATAACATTACAGTTTATGAAATGGTGTTTAACATTACTACTCTTGAATGGTGCTAAATATTTATCATCATATGATTTTTAATCCATTACAATCATATTCACGGCCATTGTATATAATCCACATTAGCAAGGAGTTTAGGATTAAGCAGTGTAAAGGATAATTAGCATATCAATGAACATGTGACATCGAAATAATCAATCTAAAATGACACCAGACAATGTCTTGTGACATGATTGGATGACTGGTTATAAGTTAGCCAACATACCGATGAGCGCTGCTGATTGAGGCCACCATTGGCATCAACAATCAAGTATCGATCAGGTTGAAGCATCACTGGAAAGTATTATGAAATATACAAAAGGTGTTAGAAGAAGTTCATCCCCCATAATAAAAAAGTTTGCAGGACTGATTTACAAAACCAAACACCACAAGGCTATAACTTCACTCTTAAAAGGGTAACAGCCAACATTGCATAGTTACATCATGTTTCTCTTCAGTCTTGACAAATGGAACTATGGAAATGAAGGAATAACAAGAAGAAATAAGACATGTACCAAGCTGGCGACGAGAAGTTGTATTTAGACAGCGTTTCTGCTCCTTTACCTTCCTTTTGTATTTCCATACAGCAGACAACTACATAGTAAAAAAATTATGAATTATGAATAAATTATAAAAAAACATTATTCTAATAAGTAATCGTGAAAAAATTCTTAATAACTAGTCATATAATTTTCGATGTTTCTGGTCAAGATTGAAAGGCACACTTCACAATAGGAAAACCCTGTTTCACTCATACTAATACAAGTCAAAAGCTTTATTTGCTGTTTTCTTTAACAACTCAGAGCATCTATTCTACACAGAACTTTAGCCATACTCTTGGACACTCTGGATGCACACTATTCTAGTAGAAGCATTACATGTTTTTATTGATGATCTTAAGATCATGTTGCTTAACACTTAAAATTGACTTCCTAAAGTCAACTTAATTATTAACTCCAACTTGTAACTTTATTAATTCTTGATCTTGTCAATTCAATTCTCCACACTTACAGACTAATAATATCAATATTCTAATTAAATACCTTGTTTTAACTCATTAATAGCTAGAACAATTTAGGGAACAATTTGAAAGCACAAACTCAACTAAACCATGTACCAAATTATCTTATCATATATATAACGAAAGCATCAACCAAAATAACTTACATGGGTCCTAAACTAATTACTCCAATTTTAGGTACAGTAAAAAACACATTAATAAGAAAAAATAACCCCAAAAAATCAAAGTACTAAGATTCAATGAAAGCACAAACAAACACACACCCTAATTCAGAAATGCCATTATACCCCCTACATTACTTACATTCTTGTTTCCAAAAAAAAAAGGACAAGTTAAAAACAACAACGTTCTCGGTTCGACTTAGATCGATTCCGGCTCACTCCAAGATTTATTAAAACAGATAAATTTAAAATCTTGGACACATGATGAATTTATTAGAATAGATAAAGGTTAAAAGCCCCTACTTTTTTCTAAGTGTTATAAGCCTCTACTTATTCAAAAAAAACAAAAAAAATAAGAAATTGTTTTTTATTCAAGAAAAAGAAAAGCAACCCATTAATGATCAAGCAAAACAACCACCAATAAAAAATGCAACTTTCCCAAAAATATCTTACTAGCCAATGAAACATAAATATATACATACAAAACACACAAATAAATAAAAAAGGCATAAAGGGTGTGTAATAAAACCTGAATATCAGAAGAATTATCATCGAGAATGTGGTGATAGAGGCTACCAAAGATCTGATGACTCTTGTAAAGTGAACCAGGTACAGTGGGTGTTTTAAAAATAGCAGAGATGGGACCCACACAAGTGATGAGTCCAGAGATATACAACAGAGGGAACAACAGCAAGTAGCGTACTAGGTTTCTCCTGCCACGTAGCAGCTGCTCGGCGAAGCTACCACGGCGCCGGAGCTTTCGCCGGCACTGAAAAGAAGATGGGTTGCTAGAAATAGCAGTGTCGGTTGTGGCTGTTGAGTTGGCATTGCAGTTGGGTTTAGGTGTCATTATAGTTGCCTTGTTGTTTAAAGCCATGACACAGAAAGAGAGAGAGTGTGTGTGTGTGTGTTTTGGAGTGGAGGGTTTATATTTATTTTGTGGGAACATAAATAAACAGGAAGCTTGTGGAGTCTTTTGGCTTTGTGCAAGGTGATACGTACATGTGTGTGTAAGTATATGTGAGATAGTATCTGATAGTTGTGTACTAGTAGAGGTGTGGGGTTAACATAGATCAACTCATTTGATTAGATTTTGTAGGATTTTTCGTGCCCAACTATGGGGTTTTGTCCGTATTTTAATTTTAGTGATTACAATTCATTCTTTCAATTTCAATGTTTTGGTCTCAATTTGATCCGGATGTTTTAAATTTTAGGCTACTCAATTTTTGAAGTAAATTATCATATGCCAATATGTCATGGCCATTTGGTTAGCTAATATCATATACAATAAATATTATATAAAATTTGCTTAACTTGTAAAGTGCTGTGATTCAGTGCTATTAGATATAATCAATAGTTATATTTGAAAAATAATTTTTTATTATTTTTAAATTACAGGGTTCATTAAATTTTTAAATAAATACATAATATATATGCACACACATATATATAAGGCAATTTTATAACATAAAATAAAATTAATTAATTTTATTATTCAATAGAAGTGAAAATAAAAATATATATAATTAATAAAAGATATATTTTTATATATATCTACGTGTATTAAAATAAAGATATAAATAATTGAAAATATAATAAAATATGTAAATATGAGAAAAACTAATATAACGAAAAATATAATAAAAATATATAATATATTAGTATATTAGTATTTTTATAAATATATAATGTATATTAAAATAATTATATAAGTAATTAATAAATTTGGTTAACAATAAAATAATATTTTTACATTTTTTTTGTCAAAATATTTTTACACTTAACACTATATAAAATTAAAAATATTAAAATATAAAACAAAAATTATAACATATGTATTAAATATAATTATTAAATATAACAAATACATATATACATATACATATTTAGGGTATATTGTGGGCGGGAGCAGATGATATCGGAGGGAGATATTTTACGGAATGAGGTTTTATTCAATTAATATAGCGATCCTGTAGCAGATATCTAAAATTATAACTAATATCATACTTCCCTTAGAGTGCTCCATTTTTTAGAAAATATGTATATTTTCTGTTATTTCAATGCCAGCTAGATTATATAGCTAACGGGTGAGTCTCTGAGAAAAAGATTGGTCAATCTAACAGAGAAGCATGATTGGTAATTAAGTGAAGATCCCCATACAAACAAACACTAAATTTACAGAGAAGCAATATTCGGTTTAAATATAAATCTCAAAAAACCAGAATTTAGAATGCTAATCGAGATGGTAGATAAAATTGATCCAAGTCTGTATAATGTTTTGGGAAATTATTTAAAACAGCCATTGCATTAAAGCAATATGAAACAAATGTATATTTCTTTCGGTCTCGTCTAACAACAAACATAACTCTTTTCTTAATAGATGCGAGTCCCGCGACTAATACATTTGGTACATAAGGTAAGTATTTAAAACAAGAATAAAATAATTCTACAATTACGGTTACATGCCACAACTCTGATACCTCCTGAGAAATTAAAATTCATAAAATTAGCACACGATCAACCCACTTCATTTTTTGTAATATGATCCCTTTGTTGATCTCTTTGAAAAGTAATCACTTTTTTTATATAATCATAGGATATTGAAGAACGCCATTCTATTAAAGATGAGCCCATTAGTAATATCTTTCCATGAACCAATTGTTCCTATTGTATCAAATCTGTCAAGAAATTGTTATGAACAATTCAAAGTCGTTAACAAATAAAATTTCAGAGAGTTTGATCAGAAAATCCAACACCCCGGTGTTTAAATAATTTTTAATAACATGCAAAAGACCACAATTTATTCATGTGTTAATGCGCTTGGGATAACCCCGCAAACAATAAATTATATTTTCTTCTACTTCCAATGAGCATTTGCTACATTTTTTATGAACATTCTGACATAGAACGAAAGTATAGGAAAAATAAACGTTAATTTAAGTATACCAACAATGAATCTTACAAGAGAAATGCTTAAATACCTTGAATTCACAAATCAATTCTTAAATTTATAAGGAAAAATTATTGAATCCACAAGAAAAATATGAGAAAACTCTTAAGAGTTTTTATTAAACAAATGATCATAAGTAATAACTCATAATGTTGTTCATATATGGATATAACAATCCTAAAACTAAATTCTAACTAATTAAAGTCTAATAATAATATTAAATCATAATTAAAATCAAATATTAAATAAAATTAGCTCAAGCATGCAAAGATTGTAGCATGGTCATGCATTATCTACTAAATGCATTATCTACTAAATAGAGTCCCCTTGGATACTGTAATGAAACCTAATTTTAGCATGATCATGCAGTAGTATTCAGCATGAACATGTTATTTTGATTTTACCTTTTCGCATCTCATATGCACCGAAAAATCTTCCTACATCAGTCTCATCCACCTCTAAAGAACTTGACCTCAAGTTCTTATTTAGATAAAGAACTTCATCAACATGTTACTTATCTTTCCATGGTGATATTTTTATAAGAAAACACTTTAGTGAAATCTTGTACCTAAACTCTTCGAGAAGATCCGTTGAACGTAACAACAAACATTGAATCAATTCAACACAATCTTGATCAACCATTGCTAACATAAAATTTGAACCAACCGTAACTTCTGTAAACCCATCAATTATACTTCACATAATTATTTATGAAGTCAACTATTTTCTCTCTACTTTTTTAACATAAGTTCAAATCAAGGTGATATGATCTATCAAAAACTAATTGGTATACATTCATATCATTTTCATCAAAAATAAGAGTACCTTTAAAATTGCTGCAATATTACAAATTATCTACCGGTTTATAAGTGTTCAAGAATAATTTTTGTGCACCTTTAATAAGACGTTCATCATCATTCTCATCTTAATAGACATTTTTGTGTTCTTCACCATCGTCGTCATTGTCTTATTTAATCATATCAGTTTTGTCTCAATTTATAGACATAAAACTTTCACAACTGATTATCTCACCTCCTTCTTCAACTTTTGCGGCACCTACTAAGTTATCATGTTTTGGTTGAGGACATTCATCGAACACACTAATAACATGATTTATTTTTATATTGTTGAACTGGATCATCCTTTTACTTATGATTAATATGCATCTTGTATAGGTTCTGCTCATGAATTTTGGTAAAAACCTTTTCGAAATTATTTGTTTTATTCGTCGTCATGTTTTAACTAATCCATTTCCTGGTCTCTATCTCTGCATAACAACTTTATCCCACCATATACTCTTGCAATCTATGCATTAAAGAAAGCACCTAGAGTAGGCATGTCAACGGATCAGATTTGGATCGGATCACCTTAAATTCATATCCAAATTCATTTATTTTTTAGGATCGGATCATGTGTCGGATATTTTAAAGGTCAATCTATATCCTCTCTATTCGGATCATGGTTAATCGGATCGGATATCCAATCCAATTAATTTTTTTACTAATTTCTTATAATTAAATTATTTATTCGTAATACATACACAGTACATTATAATTTATATATTAATGAATATAGTTATTATAATATAACATAATAAATATAAAAATATTTATATTTAACTATTTTATGTTTAAAACTTTCATATAATAAGATTAAATTAGTTTAATTATGTCCTAAATTTAGTTTGAATATTTTAATTTCTCCTTCATTATTATGTATAATATTTTATATGTATTAATTTTATTTAATATGTACTCATACAATAATAATTTATGTGTTTTATTCATATTTGATTTTTATTTTTAATTCTTTGTATCTTAAATTTCATTCAAATTTTTTCTTCTAAAACTACTTATAATATTCTGTATATGTTATGTTTTAATAATTTACTCATATTATAATATTTATATATGTTATTTATTATTTAATTATGTGGTATGTCAATTTTTATATAAAATTTCTTATATTATATCAATATTTGATACAAACACTAGATATCAAATTAAGATTTTGGATTTTATCCCAACCAAAATATGTTATGATATAATTTATATTAATGAACTCATCTTAATATTTCAAAATTTGATACGAAATTTGTCATAAATATTAGTATATATTATATTATTAATAATTATTAAAATGAGTCAAATTAGAGTATGGATCTTATCTGAATCTAACTATATGGATATAAAACCTGAAAATGAATTATCCAATGGATTAAATTAAAATTATAAATTTTATCTGAATCTAAATATGGATATTGAACATAAGAAACGGATTATACAACATAAGAAGGTAATTATTCACATCAAAACTAAAATACTTAGATTTTATATATTTATATAAATATAATATCTATAAATATAATTATATTCATTTCAATAATATATATATATATATATATATATATTTATATTTATTCGGATCGGGTTGTTAGCGGATCAGATCATATATAATCCATATCCATATTTATTGGTTTGGAATTTTATCGGATCGAATTTTTAACGGATCAGATTAATTTTATATAAATCCATATCTGCTTATAAGGTTTCAGATCGGAGCGGATCGGAGCGGATCGAAGCTCCGGTCCATTGACAAGTCTAACCTAGAGTATGGTATGAAGCTCTGTCAAAATTTATATTTCACAATCACTTCATAAGAGATTACCATTGACAAAACTCTATTTATTAGAAAATATAAAAGTGATATTTTTCTTGTCCTAATCTATGTGGATGATATTATATTTAGTTTTAAAAATAAAAAAAAATTGTGAAAAGTTTAGCAAGTTAACGCAGTTTAAATATGAAATTAGTATGATGGGAGAATAAATTTCTTTTTGGGACTTCAAGTTAAACAAACTAATGAAGGTATCTTCATTAGTCAATCTAAATATGTTAAAATATCTTTAAATAAATTTGATCTACAAGATTGTTTTTCTGCTAAAGCTCTCATGGTAACAACCACTGAGCTAGACTCTGACTCAAAAAGAAAGATGATAATACAAGCTATAGAGGCATGATTGACTCATTATTATATTTAACAGCTAGTAGACTAGATATAATGTTTTTCACATGCATGTGTTTTAGATTTCAGGCTAACTTTACAAAATCTCATTTAACTACTGTGAAAATGATTTTCAGGTATCTCAAGTGTGCTCCAAATCTAGGCTTATGGTATCCCAGAGAATCTGATTTTTCACTAATTGGTTATTCAGACTCTGGTTATGCAGGGTATAAAGTAGGTAGGAAAAGTATAACAGGTCAATGTTATACAATGTTTTCAAGGAATGTCACAAAAAACCACAAACTATGTCAACTTCTACTACAGAGGCTGAATATATTGCAGCTGTAAATTGATGTGCTCAAATTCTCTAGATGAGAAATCAATTATTTAATTATGGACTGAATTTAACCGATATTCCTAGGTATTGTGACTATACAAGTACAATAAAATTTGCAGAAAATCTAATTCAACATTCTAGGACAAAACATATTGATGTCAAGTAACATTTTATCAAAGAACATGTTGAGAATGGTATTGTGGAACTTCATTATGTTCCAAATATAGTATATTTATATATATATGATGAAGAAATATTTTGGTAAGAATATTAGGGAGTTTCGATGATATATTGAACAAGTCTCTCACTATTGTTGAGTGCTTCATTTACTTGGATCTCATCCGCTGTATATATATAGGCAAAAACTTATATGACCTACACTCCAAATTGTAACTGCACATATTCTTAATATAATTGATCACACATTAATTCTAATCAATATATATACATGTAACTTACACAATATAAATAACATATATGTAACTCATATGCATTACATTAAAAGTCAATGCATATATTTGATACTAACAAATACATTATTCATGTATTTATTTATTCATTTTATATTATAAATTATTTGGCATAAAGTCAAAATCTAACACCAACTGACAAAGAAATTGCAGACATTTTAACAAAATCACTTGATGAAATCACTTTCTCAAATTAGTGGGTGATTTAGGTATGTTAAATATGTAACTGCATTTACAATTAAAGCAGCAAGATATGTACTTAATATATAGTCCCTGATTTTGTCACAAATTATATTTTTTAATAAATTATTTTTCAAGTATTATACTTTGACAGAGTCTAACTTAGATTCTGAGGGCTTTCTAGACTCTGATAACATGCACCACTATAGTCTCTGATAGCACTATAATTATAGACTCTGGTAGGAGTCTATAGACTTTGAAACAGTTAAAATTCGCGTTTACATATTCTGATTAGTTTTGAACCAATTAAATAACTAGAAATGAACAGTTACAGTTACATTTGACAAGCTACAAACTATAGACTCGTGAGTAATGTGTGTAACTTTAATAAAATAGAAAATTACTTGCATCTTTCACTCATCTATATATTTTCAAATTACTTTCTGATGCAATTATTCTCCCAGAGCTCACAAGAACCCTAGTTTTCTTTTCTCAACAGCTATAATCTTTTAGTCAAGAACTCTTTCTCTAAAACATCGATGGCAACAATATCAACAATAATTATGAGGGGTTTTAAGGATATTGCATTCATTTTTGGCGACTTTAAGTTCAGGACCACCAACCATGTGGCAGCTTTGGATGATAAGTAGGGAATTGATGATGATTATTGTCCAGTAATGGACTTCTTAGAGCAAATTCCACTAAGCTATGTACTGAAAGCTTCATTTGTCATTCACTAACAGATTGTGGCTGATGCATGAACCTCATCTAAAGTAAAATCAACCAGGTAAAATCATGTTTACATTTGGTGATACTACTTTTGATGTGATAAATTCTGCTTTCAAGTTACCTATTAAGCAACCATTTGATGATACAGTCCCTGACAGTGACATTAGAGAAATGTTTAAGTTATTAGGTTATATTGATAGCTTTAGATAACATGAGTAAAATCATTAGGCCCTATTTGAGAAAAGAATGATCTTTCTTTTTTGATCAAATTACCAAGTGTTTTACTGGTAAATGTATTGGTTTTAATACACTTATTTTCATTACATATCAAATTGGTCGTAGTCTCATGTTTGATAGAGTAATTAACATTGGTGATATGTTACTTACACAAATGGGAGCTAAATTAAAAAATATGTAAGAGGGGAGGAAGAAAATCTATTATCATAGATTTTTGATGATTCTCCTCAACTACTTCATTCCTGACATGTCAACGAGGTTGACAGATGATTGTTGTGTGTAGGCATACAAACAATAAAAGAGGATATTCTCTGACATTAAGAGAATATATGACAAAAAGAAGAATCTACCTTAGACAGTGTTCTCTCAAGTAAGGCAGATGAAACTCATGACCTACGAACCTTCTATTTATAATTCCTCATTTTTTTGTAGGTGAAATGGTGTAGGACAAGGTAGTGGAGAGTCCCCCTACACCTACCCAAGTAGCTCAAACAATTTAAAAGAAATAGTTTCATAAACCAATTCTCGAAAAGAAACCAACTTCTGGTGCTTCTCAACAAGTACTAGTTGTAAAAAGAAGGAGATTGATTCAAATCAAATTAGTTGATGGGAGTGAGGAAGATGAGCTGAACCCTTTAAAAAAGCAAGTAATGAAAGGGCTATTACTTATCGAAGGAGGGTCATGACTCACTTGAGTCTAGTCCCTTAGCAAACTCTGCAGTTTTTTGAAAGACTATAGACTCTTTCATACCAAATTAATAAGTTTTCTTTTGACAAATTTATATAGTATATTGTAATTATTTCTAAATTATAAAATTAATTTCATGTATTTTTATTTTGTCATATATGATAAATGATAATTTATTTCTTCAAAATGATCATTCATAAAATGAGCAGGGTCTCGCTTGCACCGCGGCTTGAATCGTGGAATATCAAAATTGAAGTGACGAGAATGTTATTTTACCTTAAATTGCGAATCTTTTTTCCGCCGTCTTAAGCATAACTGCTGGATTTCATGTTCTCTTCGAGTGTTTGGATCCAGGATTCAAGTGTGCAATTCAAATAAATACATACTTATAACCTTGTTCTATACTCTCTCTCGATAGGTAGAACTTTTTTGGGGTTTTCTTAAAAATACATTTTTTAGATATATAATATTTTGACTCAGATTATAATAAAATACTCATCGAACAACCGATCAAAATTTTAATATTATAATATAAACAGATAGTAGATATGCCTTTAAAATAGGTTTTTAAATAAATAGACATATACACTATTCTAAATATCAACCAACTACTAACCGCTAAAATTTTAATATTTTGAATTTTATAAAAACTTAACCATAAAAATTTGCTCACTATTATTTATTAATTCTCTAAAATATTAAATGGGTTTAATAGGATTAGAGTTATTTTACGTAATTATCAAAAATTAACACTTATTATAATACAATGTCGAGATTATTTTTATAAATACAAGTGAGTAGATTCTATTATTATAAAATTTTCATCCATTTTCTATACTCAAAATACTAGTAACTAGGGTGATTAAAATTACCTAAATAACTTTAAGAATATTTTACTTATATTAAATATATATAATTAATAATTTTGTGTACAATTTAAACTAAAAAATGCACCCAATCGCATGCTCGTTCTAATGTCGACAGTTTTTGGTTGCACTGAGCAGTAGGTCGATCCCCCAAACTAGTAGAAAATATATTTGGAACCACTACAAAATCATGTGATTATATTTACTACACCAGTCTATTGTTGTGGTATTGTTTCTCACATGGTAGGCCTTGGAAGCTTAGTAGTGCGCTAGTAGTAGTATAAATTACAAAAACTTGTGCATCTCCTTTTCCTTTCACCAATACATGTAATTTTTATATGTATTTTATGAGAGAGTAAATAAATAAATAAATAATATTCTTTTCCTCAATTTTTAATTGTCCTTTAACAATTTATACATATTTTAACGTGTATAAAAAATATAGTTCAATAAATTATTTTTAAAATAACATTTTGAATATTAAATTTTTATTTTTAAAAAAATTTCAAAAAAAAAATATCGAACTATATCTCGTTAGAATATATTTAAAAGGTCGAAGAAGCAATAAAAAGGGGTCGGAGTATAAAAATAGGGAAAGAGAGAGGGGCTGGCCCTAGACGGTGAAGTGCTTTTGCAAACTGTCTATTTCTCACTTTTTGTCCCATTTCATTACTTTCCAAACGGGACTATGTTGTTGACCATCATCTTTCTTTTCTTCGATTATAATTTCATCCCCCGTAATATTAGTTGCTATCCTAGTCTAATGCAGGTGTAAATTCAGTACTCTTATCCTCTATTCCCCCGAGTTTTAAAAACTTTTTAAAAACTGAGAAAAGTAAATGAAAAGGAAGTAAAATACTTTTATCCCAATTTTGAAATGAAAGTTTTGGAATGAAAATATGTCTAATTTACATTTATTTTCACTTGCTTTCTTCTCTATTAAAAATTCGGAGCATAGATATGAGTAAAAGTGAAACAACTTTACTTCTTTTTAACTTGTTTTACTCCCTCTTTAAAATTCGGAAGCAAGGTTATTTTTAATTATTTGAGATTGGATGTAACTAATAAGAAAATCTTAACAGGACTGCTAAAAAAAATTACCAATTTTTTCGGATCACCCGAAGTTTACAAGTCACCACATAAGGCAATAATTCAAGGATCACTGCTAATGGCCAGGGGTGGAGCCATGGTGTACAGAGTGAGAGTGGTTCTCTTGGCATGCCCTTAAATTTTTATCTGTAGAAGTTGTTCACAAAAGGTGAGATAGGTAAGTTGGTCTACCTTGTGTTTTTAACAATCTTTGGAATAGCCTAAAGATCTCAGATCATGTGATCTATGTGACTTTGAGTAATGCATATGCTGTATATGAGATTTAGGCGGATCAAAACTAGGATCATCTTCCATGTATTTCACCAAAACAAAATATAAATTTTATTTTAAAATAAAGCTTTTTATATCAAAAAGGAATATGCGTAATATAAATATAAAATAAATTTTGGGTGAAGACCCAAAATAATCACTATTTAATAACACGAGACCTAAATACCCAAAAGCGGAGAAGTTGGTCCTAAATACCCATCAGATACGTCAGTGTCAAGGGTGTAACTAATTGTTACACTCATAGTAAAAGTGTACTCAATGTTTTGAAACTCACAGAGTTTATGCAGTTATATTTACTCAAAGTATGAGTTGAGGGTTTATAGTTTTGAGTTGTTCTGCGAGCTAATCTCATGGATACAAGCTCTTTGAGACATTTACCCAAACTGTTTGTGTATCATGCTCACACAAGCCAAAATCGTCAAGCTTCCCCTTCATCCACCTGCATAGTCAACTTGATCATGGTCAAATTTATCGATGAGTGCATCACTCACCCCAGCCTCAATAAGGTGTAACCCACATCTTCAATCTAAGTCCAGTCGCCGAGTAAATTAAACAGTCACAACAGTAATACTTGGAGGAGAGACCCATCTTATTTGATTATTCAGAATAACAATTATATTCATTTGTTGATATTTTGATGAGATGCGCCTGCGATATAGACGTATGATGTGAGTAAAAAAGACCGTGAATTCGCTTTACTCAGATTCCGGCCAACCAACTGCAAATCCGATCAAAAACCGATGAATACAATTCATGCTCAGAAATCAGAACTAAAAATACACAAATGATGTACTAGTTACAAGCTATCTACTCATGGTCATCAAACGAGGAATAAATCAACGCATCTTTACTAATAAAATCAGCAACCGAGCAGTTAAAAACGATGTTATACAGACATGTTACTAAGCTAAAAATGATAACATAACTAACAGGATATTATCCGTATCCGAATCCGAAAATTCCGGATACGGATATGGATATAGGCACATCTGTATTCCAAAATATCCGTATCCGAAATTAATTATATATAATATATAAATATATATTTTAAATATATATAATACATAATTATATATATTTAAACCCATTTATAGTTATAAGCCTATTTATATATTTTTATACATACACTTATAGTTATAAACTCATTTAATTTTATTCAATTATATTTTTTAATTAGCTCAACACTAATGTCTATTTTAATTTAATAAATTAACATATACACTACACATGGTTATATTTTAAAATTTATATTCAATATATATCAATTTATACTTCTATAGTATTTTATGCATTTTAAATCGTATCACATATATCACATAAATAATATATATATATATATATATATATATATATATATATATATATATATATATATATATATATATATATATATATATATACAATTTAAAATTTATTCTATTAGTTTTGTAGTGTGTATATATATTCATTAAATAATATATTTATACAAATTTTATATAATTTTAAAAATATTATAGACATATATAAAAATATCATTTGATTTTAATATTATTATGATAACAAAATTAGATTGAAAAGATAAATACAAATTAATTTTTAAAAAAATAAAATAGGCTTAAATCCCTTTAACTCTTAACTCAGTTTTAAAAAATTAAATTAAATTTTTATTTTTTTTTGCATTTTTTTTGAATTTTTAATATAAATTTAAAAAATTTATTAAAAATCGGATTCGGATCCGGATATTATCCGTATCCGGATAGTATCCGTTGGATCCGGATTCAGATATTAACCTTTAAAAATTTTCGGATACGGATACGGATACGAATTTTTGGATTCGGATTCAGATACGGATATTGACAGATCCGTATCCGAATTATCTGGTTTACAGCCCTAAATATCGCCTTGTAATTGGCTTTGATTTGCTAGACTCAATATAAATCCTAGCCGAGTGATTTCCCCCAAATTTATCAAATAGTAGTAAAAAAATTTTAATAAACTTTTTATTAATAAAAACTATTTATATTTTAGAAAATTTAGGACTTAATTTTGATTAAAAACTAATTTACCCCATAATTAAAAATAAAAGCCCAAAAATCATTTTTGTTGGATAAAATATAAAAATAAATATTTTTGAATAAATACAATATATATGTCAAAATATCTCAAAAATTATGAATGTTTCAAAAATAATAAAATAAAGTCATTTTGAGGATTTTGTTATTTTCATAAAATAAAGATAACAAAAACACGGTCTCAAGTCTACCACAGGGACTGAGTCCGATAATCTTAAATCGAAATAACCTTATTTTAACGATACAAAAATTATAGTAAGATAGAATAAAATATTTTAAACTACACAGAAATCACATAATACATAACAAGTAATTTTCCTATTTATTAAAAATCCTAACACAAATAAATGCATATATAAAAATAATAATAATAATAAATCTGACACATCAAAAATTATATTAAAAACATATTTAAATATTATAAAATATACATAATTTTCCTGGGCGTTACATTTTCACTATATTTGTAAATCAACTGATGATTTATATGAACAAAGAAAATGACTTAAGCAGTATTAACAAAAACACCAATATTTAAAATTACTAGTGGATTGAATGTATCCACCAGAGATATTTTTACTTAAAATAATCTCGGTCTTAAACCCAGCTTCTTTTACAAAATAGAAATATTACTTGTTCTTACAAATTGCTTCAGAGCTTTAAATAAGTAATATCCTTAGAAAAATAAAGATGGTAAAAGTTTTGCTTCTACTTTGCTACAACACTTGTTTTTATATATTACAAGTATTTTACAGAATCCTAGTCAACAGATAAAAACAATTCATTCCTAAATTAGTATTCTGCTACCTCTTTCTTTCTCTTTTGCATTGTGCAATTTCTTTTTGTTAATTGACAAGAGCATATTTCTTTTTGTTAATTAACATAACACTATCTGGACCAAATAAATCAAGATGCAACAAATAAAATGGATCAGTAATTGTGTTTATACCCTTGCTCTTGAAGGATGTTCTTCTTTGTTTTCTAAGTTGATTTACTTCACATAGTCCATCTTAAACAAAATCAACTTGTGGCAATCCCCACATAAGATTCTGTTTCACTAACTTGTTGAGTGTCTTAAAGTTTAGATGAGATAATTTCTTGTGTCATTTCTAGCTTTCTTCAGTTAAGACTTTACTATAGAGACATGTCATGTCACTAGTTGTGCAATCCTCCAAACTGACTTCATATATGCTACCATGTCTATGACCTTTGAGTACTAGAATTCATGTTTCTTTGTAAGTCAAGTTGACTAATGTTTATCAAGTTATGCTTCAATCCCTCAACTAAAGCTACTTCTTTAATGATGACATTTCCAAGAACAATTTTGCCATATCCCAGTGTTCTTCATTTGTTGCCATCTCTAAAGGAAACTTTTGGGCCAGCCTTTTCCACAAAATCTATGAGTAGAGATTTTCTTCCAGTCATGTGTCCTGAGCATCCACTATCCAGGATTAGGGTAACCTTCTTATTCCTTGTTCCCTTCACACAATGACAAGCTAGTTAGATGTTTTAAGGACCCAAAGAGTTTTGGATTCCTTCTTACTAGCTTTTTAATTAACAAGTTTAGTATTATTCACTTTAGATTTACCTGTTTCTTTTACTATCTTAAACTCTGGATGAGTCTTAACAGTTTCATATCAACTTTTTTTCAATAGAGAATTTGAGTTCATAGAAATTGTAATATCCATTGCGATAGTCTATACACTATATAGAATGAAAAAATGCTACCACGGTAATAACAAGGATTCTGTGACATGTAGTAACTTGCCAGAGTCTGAGTAGGTTTACACTCTTACTTTTTCACTATCTTAGCTTTACAATCTAGAACTAAATGATTGTGTTTTCCACATCTAAAGCATTTCTTCCTAGGAGCATCAAGAATGTATTGATAGTCATTAGCTTTATTAACACTTTTTTCTCCATTCTTGTTTCTTCTAGTTTTGCTAGACTTTGGCAGGTTCTCTAGTCTCTCTTTCAACTTAGACTTGGATAAGAATTCTATGCTCACATTTTTCTTTGTCTCTTACTCCTTTGAGTCATATGTTATTTTAACATTTTCGGGATGAGTAACAAATGAGCCTGAAACTTCCTTGAATAAAATATGAGTGTCCTTAAGAATTACAAACTTAGCATGAGTAATATTCATTCTAGTTTTGGTCTGTTTGGTTTGACTAGCTTCTGTTTTAATGCTTTCATTTTCAGTGATAACTCTTTTGCCTTGACTCTTGTCATAGCCTAGACCTGTAGTTTGACACACATTCTGATCACTGAGAATCTCATGAATCTTTCTATCAGAGTCTGTCCATACCTTGAACTTAAGCCTTTCTTCCTCTAATTCTTTTCTAACAAAGTTATAGGCTTTAAGTAACTCAGCATGATTATGTATATATGATGCGTTTTAAAATATAATACCGCAAGTGCACGGTGTCTGTTATCAGCAGAGACTGACAAGTACGGGTCGAATCCACAAGGAGACAGGTTTTATCAATTTCAAGTTAATTATCACATATTGTTTCAAGAGCAAACGAATATTTGAAGATA
This sequence comes from Oenanthe sinensis, assembly GCA_028671895.1. Classification (NCBI taxonomy): domain Eukaryota; kingdom Viridiplantae; phylum Streptophyta; class Magnoliopsida; order Apiales; family Apiaceae; genus Oenanthe; species Oenanthe sinensis. Next base: position 41,172,921 of record CM053801.1, read on the forward strand.
TTGTTAGGTCCAAATGTGTTGTAGAGGGGGGGGGGGGGGGTGAATACAACTTTTTACGATTTAAGGAATATGAGAAGCAATGAGAAGCAATAAATATTATGTAATAAATCAACACAGAATTTCAAGAATATATCGTTATATTCATTGAAGGATTTGCTACATCATTCATTACAATAGTACAACAGAAGTAAAGAGAGAGGAGTAAATGATACTAAGCTCTGTGAATATACTCCCTCTCTATTACAAGTGTTTTTCTCAATATTGCTTTACATTGCGTTCTATGCTCTCTCTTGAAATGTTACACAAGTACTTCTATTTATACTACTTTGTAATCTATAACTTGTAGACTTGATCTTGTCCTTTTTGTGTACGTGGCCCAATCAGGACTCGTTAACAAAAAGTACTTTCCCAACCACTCTGGATCAACCGTTCACAATAAGCCACTTGTCCCTTGAACATTAAATGCTACATATCGACCCGCATCTCGATCTAGGCCTGGACCCATCTCGATCTCGATCTTGGTTGACAATCTCGATCTCGATCTTGGTTGACAATCTCGATCTCGATCTCGATCTGTGAAAATCTCGATCTCGATCTATGAGAATCTCGATCTCGATCTGTGAGAATCTCGATCTCGATCTGTGAGAATCTCGATCTCGATCTCGATCTGCCGTGGACAGAGATTTGCCTTGCAATGTTTTACTTCAATTGTAAATCTCGACCCGCATCTCGATCTGCCGTGGATCGACATTTGCCTTGCAATGTTTTACCTTTAATAATCAATCTCGATCCGCATCTCGATCTGCTGTGGATCGACATTTGCCTTGGCAAATATGCACTCATCGACTGTTGACTTTCTTTAGTGACTAATTGTGGATTAACCTTTATGAGCAAGTTTCCCTAGCTTCTTCAATATTCTTCAACAAGCTCTTGAACATGGATCTCTACTACTGACATAAACTTGCTATCAATGTCCTGACACTTGATGCAACGGTCTGGTTCATAAGTGACTAGTCTTGATAGGGTTCTTGCTTCTGAATAGATTACCATGTTCAATTGGTAATGTGGCTTCCCAATAAGTGGTTCGAACATTAACTGTTAATAAACAATGTAACTTCACTAGAATCTTTTCTGGTACTTCGACAACGTCTTCATTACTACTACAATCTTGAATACTTCATTCTCTGTTCTTCACTGATTGTCAGTGAGTATAACTTCAAGACTGTAGCTGTCTTCTTTAACCTTTGTCTTTACCATGTCTTCAATTCTTCTAGATTCCTATGCTTCAAACACTGTCTATCTTCAATCAATGCTGTTACACTGAAATCTTTTAGTGGCACTGCTATACTGAATCTTCAACACTTCTGAAACCCTGAAAGTCTTTAAACGTTATTCTTCACTGAGACATGAACATATAAATGAACTTCTTTCAGTGACCTGTAGTAGACTTCAAAACTTCTTCTAATATCTTGATTCACTGTATTTGCCTTGTCTTCATGTCTTGCTGATTTCTGTGTAATCGTAGTATTATTTACTTGTCCTGTTCTAGTGTTGAGTTATCACGATTACTATTTATACAGCTTCGTCATTTCCAACAATCTCCCCCTATTTGATTGTTAAACTTTAGCAAACAAATCACCTAGGGAGGATAACTCAACTAACAACTAGAAAAAGTAATCGTCCGAGACTTGTAAATAATGCTACTGGTTTTTCTGGATCAAATATTGCATTTCCAGAATTCTTGTGTGACTGAAACGAAAGATGTTTGTTCCTCTGACGCTGAACTGATATTCAAGTTGTATCATCTTCATTTCTGTCTGTTTGAGCTCTCTCTGCTTCAAAATCCTTCATAGTTTGAACTTAAAGAACTTATCATGAACAGAGCTTCATAAGAATCATTATTCCTGGGAACATCTTCAATAGAACACAGAACATAGCTCATACTGTTCTCCCCCTAAGAATGTGATTCTCCTTCTTATTCTTCGTCTCCCTTTAGAAAATCCATGGAATAGTCAATTCTTTTCTGTTCTTCCCACTTGCATTAGGAATCTTCTTCTGACAACTCCTTTCAAGTCTAGGATACAGTTTCTTGATTCTCCCATCTTCTGTTGTTTCCCCTCAGGATCCGAAGATAAGATTTTCTTTTTCCAGTCTAAAATCTCCCCCTAAGGATACGAACCCCCTTTCTTCAAGGATCTTCCCTTAGAATCCTCCAATGGCCTCTTCCCTTAGAATCATGCGACTCCTTTAGGATATTAGCTTTTCCGAAGGTTATGAAGATAAGACTTTATTAACTTCTCCTTTTTCTTGTTATAACTATAACACTATAACTTCTCCCTGTTTATAAACTTGTTATAACTATAACTTTTTCTTACTATAACTTCTCCCCCTTAGTTGAGGAATCCTCCAAAGGCCCACTTTTGAAGATACCAATTGTTAATACCAATTGTTAGGTCCTCTTTTAGATGGTTTGTCTCCCAAAGAAGGTTCTCGTCTGTCGTTGATCGGGAAAAAATAGTAACTTTTCTTCCAGAAGTAGCAAGTAGCAAGGGTAAGTGTTTGGCTTATGGTTTCCTCACTTCTACTACGTTCTGTCGGTGTTTACCCTTTAGCATAGAGCATTTTAAGTGTTTCTCTCTTTCTCTCCCTATCTCTCACTCAAGTGTATCTCTCCCTCACTTTCACTTAAGTGTTTCTCTCTCTCACTTTCACTCTGCATTCCAAATGTAGCCTTCTGTACCTGCAAGTGAAATCCGTCAATCCATACATATTCCCAACACCTGATTCATCAGAATGAACTAAATCACTATCAAGTGGAGAATTTGCCTCATAGAGGTGTTCTTGATCTATCATGCATAAGCACTGTCTCACACCAGACTCAATAGCAATTGCTAAATCACTGTCTAGTAGAGCCTCACCTCTTTGAGATGGGTTATCCCAAGATTTTAAAATCTGTTTGGGAATTCTGCCTTGTTCTATCAAGGAGTTGCCTCACACCTTCTCCGTAAACGGGAGGTGGACATTCCTTTTCAGGATCTGGAAATGTTCCTTCCAGGAGGGGTGACGTAGTAGACAATGTAATGAATGGCAAATTAGAGTCTACGTTTCCCTCGTAACCTAATGACGGGTGTTTTGTTAACATGCCTATACCTCACACTGTGCACGTCTTGCAATGTGTCCCTAAAATATATCTGTTTAGGCTTACCATCAGCGTGAATGCCAGTGGTGTGCTTGACTCATTACAAGATGCTCTGGCTGACGAGCGAATTTCAATGGACTCACCCTGTTGAGAGAATGATTCCAGAGACAGTTTTATTGCCTTTTCAGCTCTGCATCTTTTTGAGAAAATACAGATGAGCTTACAGATACCTCAGTTTATATACTTCTTTACTTCGCTGGAGGTAGAGCTGTGGGTGCACTTCCGACTTCATCCTTATTTCTCCCTTATCAACCTCTAACAAACATATGTTCCTTATAACTCCAAGGGTTAATATATGGAAGTGGATGAAATGAGTTTTTGGTATTAAAGCCTGGGTCAGAGATTGATGGGTTTTCAACCTCCTGGCCAGCTTCTGTAGCCACTGGGGGCTAAACGGATAGAATCAATAAATGAGATAAAGAAATAATCACCTTAACATTTCAAAACATATTTTTCAACTCAAAGAGAAGATAACAATATAAAGAGGAATGGTAAAGGGATTGCATTAAAGCACTTTTAATAAAAGAGTTTTGTCAGATCGAAAAAATTAATCATTTAAGAGCATGACACTAATAGAAATTTCTTTCAGATGCTTATCCCATAATAAAACGCGGGAGTATCAGAGAAAAAGTTTCTATCTCTTATGAATTTCTTATAAGGCAAACTTCCCATAATAAAACGCGGGAATTTACACCAAAGAAGAAATTCAACTCTTCTACCAAATTATATCTCAATAAAATGATTCTTTTCCATTAAACCTAAGCACTGCATGTTTTGAAAACATTTTTGCAAATCATCCATATCAGATAGAAGACAATGATTTTCCGACTCATAATTCAATTATGATTTACATCATTTTCTTCTGCCTGATAATATCCCCGACTTTAAATAAAAACATGACAATTGGGGTTGAATGTATGCTTAACAATACAGTACAAGGCCTTCAAAGCAACAATCACTGTTTTGGTACTATGAATCAATGTGAAACATACATTGAAACAAGTATTTGAAAACAAATCATTTTACAAGTGATTGGTACCTCGAAGTTAAAACACATTTTCAAAAGAGAGAAAAAGCTTTTAAAGATAAAACATTTAAAACAAGCTTTTGGGAGGGAATAAAGTTTCGATAGAATAGAAAGATTATCCTTAAGAAAAGTTTTTCAAAAGAGAAGTTTTGAAAAAGAATTCTTAAGTTTTCTTAACTTAAACTGATAGACAAATGAATGTATCTTTGCATAAAATATTTTGAAAAAGAAATAGACAAAAATTTCTTTTAAATACATTCAGGATTGTAAACCAGTCAAAGAAAGAAAACTAAATATATTGATACCAATTGTTTCTAAAAATAAAAACTAAGTAAATCCATTAGTATCAATATATCACAATTATTTTGTAATAAAATATTATTCTATTATCACAAAGTAATAAAAGAAAATATTTATACTACTAATAATTATGCTTCGAATTTATTTTAATTTATTTAAATCATGGAACAGATATTTCATTGAATTGTTTTATATCATCATGATTTAAATAAACCAAAATAAATTAAATACTTATGCTGTACTAAGCAATTGCCAATCACATGCATTTATAAAAACTATACATGGCAATTATTCAGTAGAACAATAAGCATATCACAATTAATTGCACGCTGATACCAATTATTCGATATTTATCAATAATTTCAAGATGCAAGAAATTGTGCTTATGTTATTTTATCAAATTAAAATTATGAAACTAATAACCATTGAATTGCTTCAATCCATAATTTCAATAAGATAAAATAAATTCGCTAAATACTAAAATATTCATTAGATTGAATATTAGCATTTAACTTCCTACGCCATATCTAATAATTGTCAATTTGCACATTGTAAGCGTACTCATAACAATTACTAATTGATATACGTAAGCTCGAGGTTATAGTTGAAAAGAAATTCACAAGTCCTTTAAATAGGGAAAAAGTAATAGTTGTGATTCTTTTTACAACCCCTCGCAATAAAATCAATTTTAGAAATATTTTCTAAGTATATAAAACATTGAGAATTTTATACACGTAACTTGGAAAATACTTCATCTTCCAATATTAGTGAGTTTTGAAATATGCATTAATTATTTAGAACAGAAATTCTAAATACCGTCACTAATATCAAAAGCATCACAATTAATTGTAATAAAATATTTTAAGACTCTTAGAGCAAAATATCAAAGCAATTAAGCAAGATATCATTGACTAATTCTTATCTAATATTTAATATACAAATAATTATGCTCCTAATTTATTTTAATTTACTTAAATCATGGAACAGATATTTTACTGAATGGTTTTATATATCATCATGATTTAAATAAATTAAATGCTTATGCTAAATAATTTAACTATCACTTATGCATAATACATTGCAAGCAAGATAATTAAACTAATAGCAAAAAGCATGAGGTACTGGATTTCAAATAAATTCACAAGTCTTTGAATATTGAAAATTTAATACTTGTGAACTTATTTAAGAATTCCTTGCATATGGGATTTCCAACAAATATGCATATAAGTAACATCCCAAATTTACTAACCAACTTAGATAAAATAAATTCACCAAGTTATTTAGCAAACATCTGCAAGTTATTCGACTAAGGACAACTCTCAAAAGAAATGATACCTGATGTCCATTAGCTTGTTCCTTCAGTGGTATGAAGAGTTCAACAGAGTTGCTGGAAATTGACAGCTTCTAGGAATGACTTCCCTGTCTTTCGTACAACCTGCATTATCTATATCTATATAGCCAATTAGGTTAAACCTATTATCTTAAGGGTCCCAGATTCCAAGAATTGGTGATCCCTTAAGATGTCTAACAATTCATAACTTAGCTATAAGATAAGATTCTCTAATTTCCACTTGGAAACTTGCACATAGGCATATCGAGAATAAAATATATGGTCTTTGTGCACTTGAATAAGTAATGAGCTTATCATACCTCGTCACTTCAGTTCATATACCTGATTTGCCCTGATCAAGCTTAGTGGTCTGTTGGAAAGTAGTCTTGGCAGGTCTAGAATCTTCCAAATTACGCATCTTCAAAAGATCCTTGACTTCCTTTAATTGCCATCATTCTTTCGAATTAATTATAATCCAGAAAGAATTGAAACTCTTCCAACATGCTCATTTTGTACCTACTCTGCATTAACTTAGCAAAAATATATCTTGCCAAATTTTCGTTAGTAGACCCACACATAATATAATCATGGTATACTAGCACATATATAACATTGTGTGTGCCTTGTATTCTAGAGAGATATGTGTGTATAACTTACTCTACTGTAAAATCATATTAAAGTAATTAACAGTCAGAGTGTCATACCATGTCCTTGACGTTTTGCTTGAATCCCTATCTCCGTCATAGAAGAGCTTGCGAAGAGAATGATATACAAATTCCAATGGATCTGTAACTTTAAAGTCTAGGAAATGATGTACATCAACTTCAACTTCTAGCTCACCATTCAGGAGTGCACTTGTTCACATTCATCTGATAGATCTTCATGCTTTAATGCTCCACATGTGCTAGGTCCTAATCGTTGAGTCCCTGAAAATTATTAGGTCCCCATTGATGAGTCCCAAAGGATCAAGTCTCGTCACTGGTGCTTACTGCTTGATCTTGAAAGTCCCGAAGATTCTGTTTCCATCATCGTCGATACCTTCTACTTTAAAGTCCTGTAGCAACCAGTTTGGCTTTGCCCCTCATAACAATGCCAGTAGTCATCCAGACGGAAACTGCATTACCTTCAACACCCAAATATTTTCTTGTAGATATTGGTCTTGGCAGCAGCTTCACTAGACTCAGCACTCTAGAAATCAGTAGTCCTGACACTAGCAGAGTAGAACCTTCAAAAACTCCGAACTACCCTTCAGCTTCTGTATCAATACCAAGTCTTCATGTGGATTGATTCCTTGTGCTAAGTGTATCTGCCTCTGGTTCAATTGAGTTAGTTCCTTGATTCGAACCCTACTCAATCTTGATTAGTTAGTGCATCTTCAATCTTCATTGAATTCACTCAGAAAAACCAATGAAATATTCTTATACATGCACGGCACTACCAATCACTACTCTACTACCCAGATTCATCAAGAACTGACTCTAGGAAATGTTGTTACACAAAACCCTTTGTCATGACAGATGTGTCCTTAATGTTTCCTTAGATATTCAGTGGATAGAGTAGTCTTCTTCAAATATGATTGAGATCATCTTGCATTATCTTTAAATTGACAATTTCCTTTCTAATATGCAATCACTCAATCTGGATCACTCAGTGTTCCTAAGAATCTCAACTCTTACTCAATGAGCACTGCTAGCCTTTGAACATCAAACACGACTAGTTGATCCAACTTACTGATGCTCCCCCTGTGATGCTGCTTGCAGCTTTTCTTCATCTGGTGTCATCTGATCTTGAGCCCTAAACAGGATGTCAACCTTTAGAAATTCAGAGCTAAAATCAAACGAATGCTAGGGAGCTTGATGATGTTGTTCTCTGCATCTAGATCATCTTAAATCAATCGCAGACTCTGTGTAAGCTCTTAACTCCAAATAAGATAGCCTTCCATCACACCATGTGACTTTAGGCATGATTAATCTTACTTGATGTCTTCTTTTTACATTTGCTGATTAGACTTGCTGTGTCAACTGATTCAGCCGTAGTGAATAGGAAACCTTAACTCTATCCATTATCCTTGTAATTTCACTCAAGGTCTGGATTTCCCTATTAACTCCTCCATTTGGTCATGAAGTCCGGAAACTGAACTTTACTCTAGAATACTCCTTTCAGTGCAGACATAACATAGAACTTCGTTCGTCAACAAATTCCATTACCTGCCCTCAAAGTGTTCTTACAACAATCTGCCTAATCCTTTGAATGTGATTAATTACTGAGATGCTTCATCTATCGAATGCATGAACAAACACCAAAACTAAACAGGGTAGCCTTTGACTTGACTTCCCTTTAACTGACATACTTCACTAATGTCCTTCTTAAAAGAATTTCATTAGAAGTAGTCCTTTCTCACCAACTTCATCTTTACCGTCGAATCCGTTATCTTGATAAACCAAGTATTAGTTGATAAACCAAGTGTGAGAGCATCATTTGTTGTTGCAGCTAACTCCATTCTGATAAAGCTTTACTGAAAAGTTCACTTCATCTTTACATCCAAATTTCATGTCAGCTACGAACAAACTTCCTCAACCGCAGCTGAGTGAGCATCCAACCTTCTTGTTTGAGATCAAACACTTCTCTAGAAAACCTTTGACAAAGAATTCCCTAGTGCCCTTTAGAAAGTGCTTAAGTCCTTCCACAAGAAAGATGCTTCCACTGATGACAGTTCTTAACTCATGATAGCCATATCCCTTGTACATCCTTTGCTGTCATCTCCAAAGGTTACCGTCGGGGAGGCCTTCTCAACCAGTTGTGATAGTAGTGCTTTAATCTTAATCATATATTAAATGTTACGAAGTCACATAATTTTTCGCTTTCATAACATACTCTGCGATCACAAAAGATTAAGCTTCTTGGTACTCAACTACAATTGAGTCCAGATGGGTTAGAGATATTATCAAAGGTAACAACAGCTTCAACCTTAATATGCATAAACTAATCTTTGACTGATCACTTCTCATACTCTGCAGCCTTGACAAAGTGGTCTTTAGGCTATGAGACTAGTGATTTCAACCTTACTTAAGGTGAACTAGCAGTCTTTACCCTACTGTGATTCTTACACATGCTTTGTCTAAAATTATGCAAGTCCTAAGATATGCATTTTCAAATTTAACTAAACAAGCATGGAAATAAGAACACATGGTAAATATTCAGCTTCACTGCATAAAAGCACATGGATAGAAGAACTAACAAATTAATTAATAATTCTGTCTAATCCATTCTGTCATTGTCTAACGTTTTTAACTATCTCTAATTACCTAAGTCAGTTTTAGATTAAGCTTCGAATCTACATGACTTACTGACTTTGAGATAATTCTACCATCTTTTATCCAATTATCCCTAACAAGCAATACATGAACTGATATAGCATTTAAGTACAATTATGTGAGTAAAAGCAAATCATATGAAAATAAGCACATAAACAATTAACAAGTCATTTGCTATTAAGAACAAATAAAATCTGATCTATGACCTGTTTGTCTATTAGCAATTTTCACAACATTAGCAGAGGTATTAAATCATATCAGATTTAACTCAAGTTTCAGCAAATGTTTGGGAATACACTTAACCGTCTAGAACACCCTATCTAATTCTAGATATTCATTTTACTGCATATAAAATCAAGTATAAAATGTACTAATTAAACTCATGAATCCTAGCATGCAATCTTATTCTTAGCAATCAATTGAGCATTTAAGACCTAAGATGCTAACATGCTATCATGAATATAATACATTTCAAAACTTAATAAACATGCAGTTCTGAATTAGATAAACGTATACTAGTTAGAATGTATACCTGTGAAGTGCTTATTGATTCATATTCAGTGTTGGTCATTGATGCCAGATATCCATTTGGTGCATCACTGTTAGAATCATCCTTGCATTTAACTTCACCAACAAATGCTCTCCCTTGCTGCATCCTCACTAATGCTTGAGATTCATACTTCAACCCAACATAGTGTCTTCATCTTTTGCTTGCTCCTTTTCTGATCTTGTAGGTGCTATACTCCATCTTGAGTAAAAGTGTTTTGTTCTGACCTCAGCTGTACCTTCCATGACGACCTCTATTTCTAGGTTTGTTGAACGAACGTATCGAAAGCTATTTTCTCCTTATTAGCAACTGAAAAGTCCATTCCCTTTTTAGGCTCAGACCGATGTGGTACAATCACATATCCTTCCATATGCTCAGGAACAACAACCATCGGAACAAATTCATTCTCAAAACCCATACTTCATTGTGATCTCGGTCGAACACTGGAATCTTGAATTGATTTTAAGGTGCCATCTTAATATAGATTTAGAATAGAGATAATAAACTTTTCTTATTACTTGAGTAGTAATTAAAAGAAAATTGAATTATCTCTAAATAAATCAAAGTTCCAAAACTGGTCACCAAAAATAATTCTAAGTACCCGACACTAGGCTATGTAGAAAATCTATGTCGATCTCGATGTCAGTCTTGATCTACATCTCGATGTCGACAGATCGAGATTTACCTTAGCATATTTTAAGCCATTTTCGCAAGTCGACCTCGATCTCGATCTACAAAACTTTTGCCTGCGTCAAAATTTCACCAAGTCGAAATTCTCAAAGTAGATATTCTCAAGTCGAACTTTTGTCCTTGGTCGAAATTTGCTGCCTGTCACTTTCACACTTTTTGACTTTTGTGTCTTTTCTCACCTAACTCACCAAACAACCACGTGCTAGGTACAGAGTCTTCTGATAATTACTTTTTGTGCAGTGAGTTTGTCCAATCAAAAGCCAATAACACCCTTTTCACTTTATGTCTTTAGAAAAGGTAATCAAAAAGTTGCTGGGTTTATCTTCTTTACAAGAACAGCGATGAACACGTGAAGAACACCACAAACCAAAGTACCCAGTTTAATTCACAACAATTATCTAAAATACACCCAAGCTAAATAATTACACCTGGAGTATTTAAATAATTTTAGGACGAGTTTTCATTGTTTAATTAATTTAAGTACACTTTTCAAGAAAATCTTAAAAAGTAGATCTGGACTTGAAAACTCCCTAATCTTCTACCAAACACAAGGATCTATGTTTTGTATGTCAAACATTAAGCTCTGATACCAATTGTTAGGTCCAAATGTGTTGTAGAGGGGGGGTGAATACAACTTTTTACGATTTAAGGAATATGAGAAGCAATGAGAAGCAATAAATATTATGTAATAAATCAACACAGAATTTCAAGAATATATCGTTATATTCATTGAAGGATTTGCTACATCATTCATTACAATAGTACAACAGAAGTAAAGAGAGAGGAGTAAATGATACTAAGCTCTGTGAATATACTCCCTCTCTATTACAAGTGTTTTTCTCAATATTGCTTTACATTGCGTTCTATGCTCTCTCTTGAAATGTTACACAAGTACTTCTATTTATACTACTTTGTAATCTATGACTTGTAGACTTGATCTTGTCCTTTTTGTGTACGTGGCCCAATCAGGACTCGTTAACAAAAAGTACTTTCCCAACCACTCTGGATCAACCGTTCACAATAAGCCACTTGTCCCTTGAACATTAAATGCTACATATCGACCCGCATCTCGATCTAGGCCTGGACCCATCTCGATCTCGATCTTGGTTGACAATCTCGATCTCGATCTTGGTTGACAATCTCGATCTCGATCTCGATCTGTGAAAATCGATCTGTGAAAATCTCGATCTCGATCTATGAGAATCTCGATCTCGATCTGTGAGAATCTCGATCTCGATCTGTGAGAATCTCGATCTCGATCTGCCGTGGACAGAGATTTGCCTTGCAATGTTTTACTTCAATTGTAAATCTCGACCCGCATCTCGATCTGCCGTGGATCGACATTTGCCTTGCAATGTTTTACCTTTAATAATCAATCTCGATCCACATCTCGATCTGCTGTGGATCGACATTTGCCTTGGCAAATATGCACTCATCGAATGTTGACTTTCTTTAGTGACTAATTGTGGATTAACCTTTATGAGCAAGTTTCCCTAGCTTCTTCAATATTCTTCAACAAGCTCTTGAACATGGATCTCTACTACTGACATAAACTTGCTATCAATGTCCTGACACTTGATGCAACGGTCTGGTTCATAAGTGACTAGTCTTGATAGGGTTCTTGCTTCTGAATAGATTACCATGTTCAATTGGTAATGTGGCTTCCCAATAAGTGGTTCGAACATTAACTGTTAATAAACAATGTAACTTCACTAGAATCTTTTCTGGTACTTCGACAACGTCTTCATTACTACTACAATCTTGAATACTTCATTCTCTGTTCTTCACTGATTGTCAGTGAGTATAACTTCAAGACTGTAGCTGTCTTCTTTAACCTTTGTCTTTACCATGTCTTCAATTCTTCTAGATTCCTATGCTTCAAACACTGTCTATCTTCAATCAATGCTGTTACACTGAAATCTTTTAGTGGCACTGCTATACTGAATCTTCAACACTTCTGAAACCCTGAAAGTCTTTAAACATTATTCTTCACTGAGGCATGAACATATAAATGAACTTCTTTCAGTGACCTGTAGTAGACTTCAAAACTTCTTCTAATGTCTTGATTAACTGTATTTGCCTTGTCTTCATGTCTTGCTGATTTCTGTGTAATCGTAGTATTATTTACTTGTCCTGTTCTAGTGTTGAGTTATCACGATTACTATTTATACAGCTTCGTCATTTCCAACAGATATTAATTAACTACTAATTAAAACTAACACTGATTAAATATACTAAATTAATAAATTAAAAACCTAGGGCAATCAGGTCCACCGTACTTACACTATAACTGGCTTATAAGCTAAAATATTAAAAGTGGTCATGCAACTAGAGTTTGTTAATCTCTCTCAAGCATTAACACTCTCGAAACATGTTTACACAATTAACAATTTTTAGTAATTAGAGCAGTGTTAATCTCTCTCGAGCATCAACGCTCTCAGAAATCCAATGATGCTCTCGCACTCAAATTTAATTCTGCTAATCGTATGTGTGCCTCTAGTAAGTAAATCTCTCGATCTATACCCCTATTTGCATAGAATCAATTCATGATATCGGCCGATTACATAAATCAATAATTAAAACATATCAATTAGAATTACATAACCCATCAAACCATTGTAAAAATCATGCCAATATTATAATGCAAACATGGCTTCCCCTTAAACCCTAGAAACAACTACTCGCTAATAATTAAACAAGTAAAACAACTAAGAACAAAAAGAAACATAATTAAACTAATAAGACTTAAGAAAAGACTAGATAAGAAAACCTTGAATTATCTTTGTCACATGAAAAAGTCATGGCCTCCATCCATCTCTATCTAACCCTAATATTAAACTACTCTCTTCTAATAATAATAATATCTAATAATACATAATAACTGATATGCCTCTATATAAAAAGTATTTTAATGCCCTAAAACAATTACAAAATGGTTTCCTAAACCGAGTATAATTTTCAATGTAAAATTCGTAGTTGACTTTTCTATCCAGTTTCTGGGCTGATCCAATAAAATTCTGTTAGTTGGCCCATTCCTGAATTAAAGAGAATTCCATAAGCTTCGCATGGACTATAAAATCGTCCAATTCTAACTTCTGAAACTCAAGATATGGCCCAAACAGCGTCTGTAATGCAAGTAGCCCAATAAATACGAATTTCCTTCTATTTTGACTCCAAAATAGCTCTTTAAGCCCAAATTCTTCCAAGTTTAGGATTTTTCTCTTATCTGTAATAAAACATTAAAATCTATTAAATAAATATCCAATTAATGCAAAATACTATTAAATATGAGAATAAAAATAAGATAGAATATATATAAAAATATATTCTATTAAACATCCTCACACTAAGTATTTACACGTCCTCGGCAAATAAAAGAGCTAAAAACTAAATCCTAATTAACTAACATCACTTTCGTAGATGACACAATTGCATTGAGCATATGCAATAAGCCGTTAAACCCCTAGGCAGCCCTAGTAGGACGAGTTTTGTCTCGTGAGGGTTTATAGTGAATCTACCCACAAAGTCCATTTTTTTCTGCCAAGTCTGAAGTATGCAACATATCATAGTACTCCACACATGTAAACCCAATTACACAATTTAGAAAAATAAGTCTTTTCACTTAGAGTATCCATTTGTACACAATTATCCAAGTATGCACACATTGTCTAGATAGACAAAAGAATCATGAAATAAACATCAATGTCGCATTTAATAAGTAACATGATATGGATAGAAAGGTCACATATCTCTCAGATCACACAAGTGTTTAGATGTAAGTGTATCACTCAAGTTCAATCAATATAGTTATGTGTTACCATAGGCTTGGTTGTCCACCAAATCTCCATTACTTTGTTTATATGTATGCACTAATCAAAAGGTCTTTGTTAAAGGTTATAACAAGGCTAAGGTATAAGGTAGGAAATCAATAAAAAAATATAACAAGTGGCTAACTTGACAAACTAATAGAGCATATTGTTCATTCTTAATTAAAGCACTCAACATGAAAATTAGATCATGTAAAAGTTGATCAGGCTTTCACAAACATTAAACCCTAAAGCACAAATGTACTTTCCCACTTCCATATTGTAATAACAATGAATAAAAACTCTCTTCGAATCATCTTCTTCTCATTTTTTTTCAATCTCAAGTGTTTCTCCAGTAATCAAGGGCAGTGAAAAGTCACCAAGAAATAAAAGAATAAGAGATAATCTCATTCTTAATTTCTAGTACAATTGCACTTAATACCAGCACATGTACATGGATCATCCCTTTCATATGACATTGCACTTGCCACCCATTGATCTCAAAGGAGCACTATTTTTTTTTTGACTTTTCTTTTCTTTTTCTTTTTTGAGAAGATTTTTTTTTCATATCAACTCCCACCAAATAATCACACTTTAACAAAGAAATCCCCACACTAGATATTCACCAACCCTCAAACAAATCAAAATGCTCTACTCGTAAATCAAGACAAGAAAAATAAGTAGGCTCAAGAATTTTAGAGTGGTGATATTTGAATAAAATAGATATAAGCTCAGAGGGGCTCACTAAGGATATAACTCATGGGTACTGTTTGGATAAACGTGGTTAATCCTAGTGCCTTTATCATTTTCATGTATACAAATATCATGTAATTTTAATAAGGTTTAAAACAAGTTCTAGAGCAACATACTATATGATGAACATCACACAAGAAAAAAAAGTTGATTGATATAAAAATATATCAATCACAAATTAGGCTCAAGATCTCACAAGGTGAAAGCATGCTTCAGTACTTATTAAAATTAACAAAGATGCATTTCAAGTTTTAGAATTTTCGCAAGCACATACAAGGAATCATCATATATCAAATGAATATAAGAGATGGCATATAAACTAATCATGCAAAATAAATCTACAAGTATGTGTACTTATCCTTGTTAACACACTTTGAGACGATGCAATATACAAAAGTTTTTTAAAAATTTTCTAGTTTTTTTGGAATTTTTTAACATTGAAAACCAATCCCCTACAATTAGGCGGTTCATTGTCCTCAATGAATAATTATGTAAAAAAAAGGAAACAAAAAGAGTCCTAAAAATAAAATATAAAAATAAAGAAAACAAATATATAAAGAAAGGTTAGAAAAACTCCCCAAATATATAAGCAAGAAGTTTCGCTTGAAAAATAAGTGAAGTGTGTCGGCTCCAAGTCGATGCACCACGGGAGCTCAACCGTCCTTAGGGGAGGTAATTCGTCCCTATGGTGTCAAATATCTCTGCCCGGACATCATTAAATAACTTTATGGATCTCCAAATCCGATCTCCACCGTTCAGAATTTAGATAATGGAGTAATACTGTCCAAAATTTAGGACGATCCGACTGTTGAAACTTCGGAAAACGTAAAAACAAGATAATTAACTCAACCAAAAAAATTGCTGTGAATTTTTCAATTTTGCACCATTTTCATCAACTTGTTAAAACTCATTATTCCCTGAAACACTTCACACAAAATTCATCAATGCACTTTATGGGAATACGAAAACAAAAATAAAATCTAACTAATAAAATAGTCTTGGGTTGCCTTCCAAGCAGCGCTATTTTAGAGTCATTAGCTTGACTTATTACAAAATTTCCTCTGATAAAGGATAGAAAGTGAAGCATCCACCAAGAATAATTTCAAGAGCATCCATAATTGTTTTTACCCTACAAAATATTTTCAAACAAGCATTAAGAAATTTAAATGTTCCGTCAATAATCAATAATTGAGCAAGTTCTTGTGCAGTTTTAGAAAATTTTGTGATAAAACAACGATAAAATTCACAGCCTAGAAAAGGTGGAACTCCCTTGACATTCACATGAGGTGGAGGCTCAGGTGGTGGTTTATCGGCACTCCTTACTTTCTCAGGAGCCATTAGAACATCTTGACTTATTTGATCAATGACTAAAGAGATAATTTCATCTTTTCCTTCTTCTTCAGCTTGAGACATAAGAGCTACTTTGAATGCATTATCAAACCAATTTTGCGAATGATTATCTTGGACAATATTTTTCATCACGTCAACTTGAAACAATTGAGTTGGGAGTGATATTTTAAGCACACATGGTTGAGAAGAAACAACCATCTCAATATTGCTTTCTTTCGTTACCTCTGTTTCACTCACAACATCTTCAACAATAACATCACCAACCGATCATCAATAGCATGCTCCTCCTCTTCAATTGTTACATTATCAGCTAGCATCGATAAATTATCAAAATCGAGATTGTTATCAAGAGTGATGGCACTCTCGTCCTCTTCTAGTTGGATATGTTGTAATGATAAAAAGTCGAGTTGACTTATTGTGGAAGAAGTAGCCAATTGTTCAACTTCAGCCTCCATCATCAATTTTTGAGTTCTGAAATCTTGAATCACTTTTGTAGTCTCTTCAAAACTCTTTTGCAATTTGATCATCATATTCAATACCTCACTCGTCTGATTAGGTGGTGGCACAACTAAATTGGTTCGAGAAACATGTAGCTCTTCTTGTAGTAGAGGATATTGACATTCTTGTAGTGGTGGCTGCTCATATTGATATTGATAATATTGTTCTTGAAATTGGTGTTGATCATGATACTGAAAATTTTGAATATCATTGCCCGTGTACGAGAAACTTGGTTGAGTCATCCATTGTTGATCACATGTGTTAGAATACTGGGTATACCCATATCCTTCTTCTTTAAAAGCATTCAGTTGTCCAAGCTGGGTATCATGAGAATTATAAACATTGTAGGAATACTCGAAACCATAATGACCTTGAACACCACAAATTCGACAGAAAGTGTATGTTTTATGGGCAACTTGTGACATCTCATTGATACTCATTGGACAAATAGTAGGCACTGCCTCTTGATGGGAAGATAAGAAGGCAAAAGTATCAGTTTCATCCATTGTAAACTTGTGAAACTCAACAAAGCCAAGAAAACGTAGTAAAAACCGCCTCAGTTGGAACTAAAGTTCTAATGAGACAATGGAAACAATCTAAATAACCAAATCAAAATCAATAAAAACTATGTCGTCTCACCGACAGCGACGCCAAAAACTTGATGCGTTTTAAAATATAATACCGCAAGTGCACGGTGTCTGTTATCAGCAGAGACTGGCAAGTACGGGTCGAATCCACAAGGAGACAGGTTTTATCAATTTCAAGTTAATTATCACAGATTGTTTCAAGAGCAAATGAATATTTGAAGATATTAATTAACTACTAATTAAAACTAACACTAATTAAATATACTAAATTAAAAACCTATGGCAATCAGGTCCACCATACTTACACTATAACTGGCTTATAAGCTAAAATATTAAAAGTAGTCATGCAACTAGAGTTTGTTAATCTCTCTCAAACATTAACACTCTCGAAACATGTTTACACAATTAACAATTTTTAGTAATTCAATTAGTCAAGTAATTAGAGCAGTGTTAATCTCTCTCGAACATCAACGCTCTCAGAAATCCAATGATGCTCTCGTACTCAAATTCAATTCTGCTAATCGTATGTGTGCCTCTAATAAGTAAATTTCTCGATCTATACCCCTATTTTCATAGAATCAATTCATGATATCGTCCGATTACATAAATCAATAATTAAAACATATCAATTAGAATTACATAACCCATCAAACCACTATAAAAATCATGCCAATATTATAGTGCAAACATGGCTTCCTCTTAAACCCTAGAAACAACTACTCGCTAATAATTAAACAAGTAAAACAACTAAAAATAAAATTAAACATAATTAAACTAATAAGAATTAAGAAAAGATTGGATAAGAAAACCTTGAATTATCCTTGTCACATGAAAAAGTCACGGCCTCCATCCATCTATATCTAACCCTAATATTAAACTACAATTATCTAATAATAATAATATCTAATAATACATAATAACTGATATGCCTCTATATAAAAAGTATTTTAATGCTTTAAAACAATTACAAAAGGGTTTCCTAAACCGAGTAGAATTTTCAATGTAAAATTCGTAGTTGACTTTTCTGCCCAGTTTCTGGGCTGATCCAATAAAATTCTGTTGGTTGGCCCACTCCTGAATTAAAGAGAATTCCATAAGCTTCGCATGGATTGTAAAATCGTCCAATTCTGACTTCTGAAACTCAAGATATGACCCAAACAACGTCTGTAATGCAAGTAGTCCAATAAATACGAATTTCCTTCTATTTTGACTCTAAAATAGCTCTTTAAGCCCAAATTCTTCCAAGTTTAGGATTTTCCTCTTGTCTGTAATAAAATATTAAAATCTATTAAATAAATATCCAATTAATGCAAAATACTATTAAATATGAGAATAAAAATAAGATAGAATATATATAAAAATATATTCTATCAAAATATATTTCTCAAAATCTTTTCTATACTCATCCATTAAGACTAACTCAGACTCCATTTCTGCTAACCAAGGTCAAATTTTATTATTTTAACCTTTCATTGTCATTTGTGAGTGATCTATAGCTAGTCATTATATTTTTCACTTCACTTTGAACAATACAAAAGAGAAAATTGATAACTGAGACTTAGAGGATGTTGAGCTATTTGGAGATTCAGATTTTTCTAAGGAGACAATCATCAATTCTAGATTTTCATATTCAATGTTATCTTCAGAACTGCTTGAATCTACCCAATGTTTTTCAGTTGATATGAGTTCTTTACTTTTTCATTGTGTTTTAGCTTTCCTGCACTCACTTGAAAAATGCTCCAATATGCCACAGTTAAAACACCTGACTTTTGCCTTGTCAACTTTGATGATTGTACTTTTACTTTTCTCAACCTTCTCATCCTCCTTTTTGAATGGTGGCCTCTTACTAAATTTTTTCCAGTTCTTTTGTTGAATTTCATCATTTTGAAATTTCTAACAGACATAGCCATCATTTGACTCATGTCAATCTCAGAATTAAAATCAGAGTCTGTGTCAGTAGACTCTGCTCGAACATCAGCCTTACCTTTCTTCTTTGATTCCTTTACCTTTATCTCCTCAGATTTTTCTTGTTGTTCTTTCATAGACTCCATCATGAAGGTAACATACGTCATTATATAAGCTTTATTGTTCTTCCTCTGTTTCATCTCCAAGTCATATGTTTTGAGCCTACCATACAGCTCTTCTAGAGTGATTTCATCCAAATATCTGGTTTCTTTTAAGTTATGGTATACACATAACTTTTTTTTTAATATTTTTAAAACGCTACATGAAATAACGTTTTCGATTTATTCTCCAAACGCTACATGAAACCTCGTTTTGGAGTGCTATTTAAGTTCATTTATTCAGGTTATGTCATTTTGAACATTTTATTTCCAAATTGTGTTATTTGGAAACATTTCTCCATAAGAGACCGGGAGAGTATTTATTAAACGGTGAGGGTGCCATGCGGCCTCGAGAAAGTACGAAAAGTGAACACAACTTTACCCGTAACTAGCGGTTCCTCATCTTGCAAGCCAACTGTCACTCTTTGAAAATATGTAGATTGCATCATCTCTTTCGCTTGATATAATTTATCCATCGGTCACAGAGTTGGATCTCTGTGCTGATTATATTATATGTATGTATATATACGTGTGTGAAATGCTAAATTAATTCATAACATGTTGTCAACCAAAAAAGTAGTTAAAATTTTGTTAATTATGCTTATTTGATTGCATGTGAGACTTATTTTTTAAAGCCAAGAAATGCTAAGTTATAAATCTGGATCAATTTTGTGTTCTAACTTCCAAGAATTTTTGTTTTTTTTAATCTTTGGCTGAGACAAAACCAACAAAACATATTTAATAAATATTCAATTTGCAAAAGTGTGTTTTTCTTTAATAAATAAACATATAACCTTAAATTTTTTTAAAAATTCTATATGAGTCAGAGTCAAAACCAAAACTTGGACTCTGAGAATAAATCCTTACAAAAGTGTGTTATTTAATGTGTGCACGCATAATTTATAAAAAAATATATACATTTACATATTTGTTTTTTTAAAATAAGTACTTATTTCTGAAATGTAAATAAAAGTAAACTTGTTTTTAAGAAATAAGTACTTATTTACAAATATATATATATATATATATATACATCTTTTTCCCGAAAATAAATATTTATCTTCGAAATTTAAGAAAATCCAAACATGACCTGTCTTCAATCCTTGAGATGTCTTCACTTTCATTCGGAAGTTTATTTCTTAACAAATTACTGTTTAATTTTATGGAATCAAGTTTCTGCCATTAATGCCAATAAAAAGGCACTCTCTCCATTTTTTTATAAGTCGTTTTGACTTTTAACACATACTTTTAAGTGATTTGACCGCATAGTAAAAATTATAAATTTTAATTTTTTTTAAAAAAATTAAAATATAAAAAGAACTGAGGGAGTAAGAAAAATAAGAAACAATTGGTTCACTATTCGAATAATCTGAAGTAGTCTAATTGGTTTGCCCCATCTTCACAAAAGTTGGTACCAACATTGATAATATTAATGGTGTTGCCGTTCGGTGGACCTTCTCCTTCATTACTAAAGACAGATTGCCATTAAAGGAACACATTGCATCTCCACAGTAAGTTGGCTCCACAATACATACAATTTTATGTTACAATTTCTGAAATAATTCTGTAAATATTAATGTTGTGTTTGATTGGGTAGAAAGGGATGGAATGAAATGGAAGAAGTGAAATTAAAAGGAAATATTGGAGATTTAAGGAAACATTTGGAAAATAATTGAGAGGGTGCAAATTTGTTACAAGAAATGTGATGAAAATAGATATAATGAATAATGAAGCATTTTTCTCAAATTCGGGATTTGAGTTTTATTTTATTAGGAACGGAATGAAAGTAAAAATGAAATTTATGAACACAACACTTTTATTTCATTTTTTCATTTTATCGTAATTCAAATTTTATTCCATTTTTTTCAACCCAACACAACACTTTCATGACTCAACTATAGCTATACTAAAAAAACATGTATTTCTCTACTTTCGATAACAAGTCTTATGACATAAAAAAATAAATATGGAGTTCTCCGGTAATCAAGAAACTTCGATCATGTTTGACTAAATGAGCTTATAACTTATTTTGACTTTAAACTCAAAAACGTCTGTTTTTGTAATAAGTCAGAAGCCGACTTAAAGTCAGTAAAGCCAGAAGTACTTATTAAGTACTTTTTTCCAGTGACTTATTTTTTTATTATGATAAATGTTATCTATATTTTATAAATTACTCATAAATCAGTTTTATTTTTATTTTTATATTTTTTAAAACTCATAAATCACTTATAAGTCAAAATTACCCAAACATACATTTTAAACTCTCAACTTATCACCCTAAGTCACTTTAATTCTTCATGCCTTACATGGAATCCAAAACCCTTCAAAAGAAACCATGTACCAGCAGCACCAATTAAAATGGGCCAGAAGTTTGTAGAAAGAAGAAAACAATTACTGTATTTTTACAAGTGAGACAATTCAAGAGCTTTTATTTCAAACCATTTCTGTATATCATTACAGCTGCAATCTAAAGTCTCTAACATCAGGCAAGATATTTTAATAGTACTTTATGTACATAGAATGTATCACAACACATAATCTCAGACATACCAACTGCAGAATCATAAATGTAACTGAAGAGGAATGGAATAAACACATAATTACAGAGATACTAGATGCAGAATTATAAACAGAAATATAAATGTAACTGAAGAGGAATAGAATCTAGTAGCAAGATCAGAGGTGATGCAGGTTTATTTGGCATTGCTGTGACAACTAGAACCTCCTATGTGCATTAGTAGCTTGGAAAAAGTGCCCTGAACGAAAAATGATAAAACTCTGGTAGATGAACAGTAAAAGTTCTATCCTTGTGGTGAAAATATAAAACAATAATATTATATTACTTGAGGATTTCCTTGCCTGAAATAATCGATACCATATTTAAATTTCCCAACCTTCATAATTTTAAATAACAAGAAAAGTAATTGTGGTGAGACCAAACGATTCTTGCAGGTCGGAATAGAAATGTCAAATGAGGTTAATGTTTAAAAGCAACCAATAAGCTTAAATTCCTTGCAAGAATACCAAGGAACCCATTTCGATCTTAAATTAATTAGCAGGGAACTGAAATACATATACGTTTGCCTTTATTCCGAACAGAGTCTGGTCAAATTATGACAAAACACTGTTACAACCATGAACCCCCAACTCCAGACTGGAAGAAATACACAACAGACTATATGATATGATGAGCAGTAGCATCTAGTATGATATCTTGAAAGCACCAACTCTATCACGAGGAATCAAGCGTAATTCTGAGCCATGCTTCAGAAACACGTTGCCTGCAATATAAAAAAATAATGATAGTACATCGCTTTAATAAATTCAAACACTGGAAGACGGAAGAAAACGTTATCAACTCTTTAAGAAACACACAATTTCATTTTAGTGTCAAAGCTTTAGAAGAGCCTTAGCAAAATGGCAGTATAGCAATCAAACCAACAGCAAAGAACAATAATGAAGTTTTGGAAGTGAGTTACACCGAGTGAATGACGGGTACAATGTAATAACATTAGTCTAGACAGAGGTACAGCAAAATATGAAAGATACATGAACACATATAACTGACACCTTCCCTTCTCATACTGAGCTAATTTATATATAATTTTGGCGCCAGAACGAGCTGATGTCACATTGTGGTTTGCAACGATCTTTCAACAGGAAAACTTAAATACGAAAGGAATAGAGGACAAAAACTGAAATCACTCAAAGGGAATGGTAATTTCTGAGTACTACTACAGCATTAGTATCTAAACAGGCAGAGAGGCATTACAAATGCTAGCAGTCTGTGGCAACTCCAGACGACTTGTCACCAGTCTTTTGATATTAAAATTATGGGAGGGGAAAATTGCTTAATCGAACCAGTCAAATGTAAACTTTGTGCATGAACCCTATTTATAATATCAAAGGTTTGCAAGGAAAATAGCGAAAGGAGCACAACACTATAAGCTGTTGGTAAACTCAGTATACAATTTCAAGGTATGAGTTGGTGTTGATTCTTGGTTGAAATGTGTTCTCTGTATGAGGAGTCCAACACATTGCTCAAAATGGCATAGGGATGAATAAGAATTCTAATTTAAAGTACAACGCTTAAAAGTGAAAGTAACACACATTAGCGAAGGGAGAATATCCTTTAAACATAATGTCCATTAATGAAGCCAATTCGGCAAAGATCTTTTTGTATTTCTTGCTCTCTTCTGAATTAACTTACTACTAAATTTTTTGAGGTTATTAGTTCTTAAATGTTTCAATATTGATTACATTTGTGATATGTTACTATTTTGTTTATAACGTCATGAAGTAATAAATATACCTATGCATGTATGTATGAATGTATTATATATATGACTGGTAATAATGACATAATCACTACATCAGTCCTAGTCAAAAGACCGAACTTCGCAAGTCCTTTTGCCATGATTGTTTATATTATAGATTTCTTTAAATAGCAAACGAATCACTTTCATTATTGTATTTAATAAATTTGTCAAGTGGAAATTCACAACACAACTCTACAGGTATGCCCGAAGTTCACATATGTCTTCACAATCTCCTCACCATCCTTTAATTTATCACTTTCCACAAGAAGGTATGTTGTGCATTAAAATTATTACTACACCCCAAAAACAATTTAATGAAGAAACATATATGCGGAATATCGTCCCAACAATCAGAAAGAAATAGACATAGTTTTTAAACAGATTGATATATTTGAAAGTAGCAACTAGCAACCATAAATGAACTATTGATGGTTAGGGTTAGAAATACCTGCACTTTGTTGCGGGTTGATTCCAACACCATCTGCACATAAATAAATTACAAACATGTAAAATGATATCGGGAAGGGATAAGCAGAGGGGGTTGTCTAATTCCCAACAAATATCTATTATGAAAGAATCATTGTGGCTTGCAATAGTACTTGCCTGCATCATAACAGTCTAATTAGTTTGTCAACAAATTTTAGGATATGCTGCATTGTTTACACATCGCAACAGCGACATGGCGTTGATAAGAGGGCCATGACGCCATGGAAACAAGGTGTTCGACATAGAGAGAGATTAAATATTCAAAAATCAAAAGTGAAGAAGAAAGTATCTTGGTAGAATTGTGTGAATTTAGTTGATTCGTTGAAAGCTATGGACTTCTAAATAGGTTTACATATACTTTGAAATATGTTTATTTTTGGGCCTGCTGGATCAGGTTTCTTTAAAATCTTCAAATTTGGGCCAAGTTTAGGCTGGCTCAACTCAAGTCGCCACGTCTAAAAACGCCAAGGACACCAAAGTAACGCTATACTGTAATTGTTTTGGCATTTTTTTCTGCCTTGTCGCCATGTTGTCGCCCTGGCATGGCGACACCATACAAACAATGATATGTTGTAAATTATACATAAGTAAATGCAACATAGTTAAACTTATTTTACTTTACCTTCTACAAATAAAAACCATTATACTCATGGTCTGAACAGAGTTGAATTAAATATTAAAATTTATTATGTGACTTTCGGTTTTACTTGTCGTGAGTCGTGGCCCACAAGCATCAAACACCATTGCAATGCCACGAATTCTTTCAATTTTGGGAATCCTATTCTATTTTCTATGTCATATATTTCAGAGGATTCTCGAGATATTGATTGACGAAGAAAGGTCTTATGAAAAGTGATTAATTTTGTTTTTTACGCATATCATAATAATTGGAATTGATTTAGAAAAATATTCGGATAAAATCATTCTTTGATTGTGCAAATACATCTATTACCAGTACTAGCTCTCACTATTTAGTAATGTTATACAAACTTCTGCAAGAATGAATGTTAATTGTAATTGATATTTACGACATTAAACAAATATCTTCCTACCTTTCACTTTTCAATGATATAAATATATTCACAAGAGATCACCTTCGGGGAAACAACACATGTACAACCCACAAATCAGCCAACCCATACAGCTCAAAGCCTCAAACAAGTCATTTCTAAATCCGACCCTCTGGTTGAATTCTTTTCCAATATCACTTGATAACTAACATAAATTATCAAAAAATCCCAAAACCAAACACCCCTAGCAAACTCATCTAATACGAAAAACCCTCCAATGAAAAACACAACAAACTACATCAAAACGAAAAAAGATGACAACTTTAAAATAATTCCCAAGAAAAGACACAAACCCAAATCATAAACAAAAAAATGACATACATATACTTCGATTTCTTTATATATAATTTTATAAACACGAGAGAGATATAAAGAGTACCATTGGTTATGATAGCGCTAGTTTGGGGAGGAACTTTGAATTCTTCAGCTGCAAATTTCAGAACAGCAGTAAATGGAGCTCCTTCCGGAACACTAAACCTGAATTATTTACACCCACAAACCAATTAAATCAAATTCAAACACAAATAATATATACAAATAGAGAGGGAGAAAGAGAGAGATGAGAGAGAGGGGAGGGAGGGAGAGAGAGAGAGAGGAGGGAGAGAGAGGAGGGAGAGAGATGAGAGATAGAGAGAGAGAGAGAGAGAGAGAGAGAGAGAGAGAGAGGGAGGGAGGGAGTACACTTTGAAGGGAAGCTTGGGATCGGATGTTAAGATGACCTTGAAAGACACCTTCCCACCAGCACCACCGTTGGCCATTTTTCTCGATGATTTTAGTTGGAAATTAGTAACAAATTTTATGCCAATACCAATACACACTAGGACTTGTTTGGCTTTTTACCAAAATCATATGAGTCGGTGCTTTTTTTAATTAAGATTTTATTATTTAAAATATTTTTTTTGAACAAAAAACCATTCTCATTACTCATTCTGAAACATCAATCGAAAGTGCCTCCAACACATGCCGCGAAGGTAACAAAATCTCAAAGACATAAAAAAAGAAATGCAAGACAGAAACTTGCAAAAAAAACCAGTAGTCCTACCATGGTCCATACCATACATAAACATTACAATAAATTGATAAAACACTGAGCATATTTATATTGTAAACACATTTACATGTCAATTTTGTACTAAGTTCTTTCGAAAAAGATGAAAAACATTTTTAACTAAACCTCAAAACGTAAAAAAAGAAAATATCAAGCATAAATCTTCCATCAACTCTACAGCTATAATAACATTCTAAAACTAATCAGTAATGTTGTTAATAGAATCATCACAGTCCCAATGCCCCTTAGAGGCTTGAAGCCTGATCCACTGTTGCAGATGAGTTTATCGTTATGGTAAGTGCATACTGGTTGCTTCCTGAAACAGAGATTATTAGTTTTTGTTAACATATGAGGATGATATGATGCAAAAAATTCGAGTTAGTATAAATAAAAATGACAGGAGACCTTGATCGAACATGTGACCTCTGCCAACCTGGCTCTGATACCATGTTGAGCAACCAGCTCATCTAAAACCTTAAGGTGTTAGAGAGAGGCTCAAATGGATCTTATACTATTTTTTAACACAGGTGAAGTGTCTTCTTCTAAAACAATAGTTTAAGGTTGCAGACTACATACTATCATTTGTTAAAAATTGTGAAATCGTTTTGTTACCTGCCAGAACAATATGTGATGACATAATCTGTTCCAGAGCAAGTAAAAATGCTGGAAGGATCATCATATGCATAACTATAGGATGCTGGGCAGACTGTTTTAAACTTTTTTGAATAAAACGTTGGTGTGCATGTA
The DNA here is from genome assembly GCA_028671895.1 of Oenanthe sinensis. Classification (NCBI taxonomy): domain Eukaryota; kingdom Viridiplantae; phylum Streptophyta; class Magnoliopsida; order Apiales; family Apiaceae; genus Oenanthe; species Oenanthe sinensis. The sequence continues at coordinate 41,200,055 of CM053801.1, forward strand.
GCCGCATTTCCATAATTACCCCTGCAACAGTACTGGTCCGTATTGAACACGTCGCAGGCACTTCGACAAGCTATATTGCGACCACCGGCTTTAACGGCTAGCTCTTTAGGACAATTAGGCCTCAAGTCTCCATCGCATCCAGCCCTGCTACAATTGCCCTGGCCATTTATAGGCTTAATGCTCATTGGCAAGTTAAATCCATCGACAAGGCTAACATCGTAAAAATCAGGTGTTGCAAGGGTAAATTCGGCAAGTGTTGCCGGGGTTTCACCCGAAGCTGTGCAACGTAGAGATGTGCCACATCTTCCAGTTTGGCACATTCCGTTCCCATTTTTGTCGAAATTGCATCCGGTTCGTCCCCATATCCTCCCTGACCACCCAACCGGGACTTGAAATACTTTTGATTCGGTGGGTTTTAGTGCAAAACCGCCACTGCCAAAACTTTCTCCTGGCGTGATTGCAGGCCAAATTGTTTCTTTGCAATCGTTTACTAAGGTGAAAATCCTTGCACATTCTGATATATTAATCCCTGTCAAATTATCAATACTGAATCAATAAAATTATACTGTAAATAGCTTTCGTTTCTTGGTGACAAATTGATAGAAGACAAACCCAAGGTAGACAATCATATATAGATAGCTAGATTCTCTATTACCTGGACTTTTTACCACTCGTATCGGACACTCGACATTTGGATATGGGTATAGACTCTTGAACATATATTTCAAGCCAAAAACATAGAAATTTTTTTAAAAAATGCCGAGTCCGACATTCAGACACATAACATGTTGGACACTTTCAGGTCCGGATAACATTACTAGATAATGCAGCATTACACTACATACCTCAAATGAGACCATTATAATTATTCATAAATACATAGCTCTGAAACATTAAAGAAAGAAGAAATCACAAAGTACCTAGAAGAACAATAAGCAAAATAAACGAGACTTGTTGAAGAGCTGACATGTTTTCAATGTACTCTGGTTCCTCAAATGACAAGGGAGAAAACTAGTCATTTTTCATATTAATAGAACAAGTTACCTACATATAAAAAAGAAGAATACGTGTGGAAATTGTAAAATTATCAACTTTAATTCTTTTAAGTATATTACCTTTATATGTTATGTTTAATATGAGATTATTCCTTTCTTTGCTGATTGTTGCAAGATTAGGACCTTAAAAGTGATTCTATTCTTCGTCATCAGGATTCAACTTTCAACTCGGCTTTCTGTTGTTCTTTCTGGTTTATGAATATTTTCTTTTTCGAACTCAGTTGAAAGTGTTTAACATAAATACGTGTGCAAGTCTCGTATTCGATAATATTATATTTTAAAAAATTAATATATTTTCAAATTAAAATAAGTGTTCGAGTATTTATATTTATGGTCAAGTGTGCGAATACTGAGATGAAATGAAGAGTTCGGTAATAAAGTATGGATACGGAAACTTGGGATGTTGCATTAAAGCCAAGAAAGGTACTTTGAATATTTAATTATGTTTCATTAAATTTATAATAAAAATTAAACAATATTAATATTAACGACGATTTGGGATAAATCAACTCTAAGGCTCGTGTTACGATTTCTGTTAAAAATTGTTATGATGTGAGAAAAAGTGCTGCAGGAAAAAGTGTTGTTAGGAAAATCAAATAATTGTTTGGTATTTTTTTTGATTTGGACATATTTTGAAATATAATATATAAAAATAATGTTTTACGGGAGGTTTGATGATAAAATTTGTAGTTACTTTATGTAAAAGCTGAAAAATAGTGAGGAACATGATTTCTCTAATAACAATTTTTAGGATAAAAACGTTTTTTAAAACAACAACTTCTAAAATTTAGTAAACACTTTTTTAGCAAAAAGTCATGTAGAACATTAATACCAAACAAGACCTAAATCATTACGTTATAACAATGGCAGGACACTAATTTTTGTTTAATTAAATAATAAACTTTTATATAAATAAATTAAATTTAGACAAGCCCATATTTATTAAATAGCATAGTTGAAATACATAAATGTTCCAATTCAAAATTTTGAACCAAATAAAACTGAGGACGACTATCATAATTTGGAGCACCGACAATATTTAAAACTTGAACTTATAAGAATTTATTAGTTTGTATAAATTTGTTATTAATATATACTCTCTCCGTCTCAAATTAACTGTCTTATTTCACTTTTTTATGGTCAATTTTATTGAGAATTAAAAATTATTCTTTTATAATTTAAAAAAATTAAAAATACATTTTAAAGTAGATTAGATATATTTTCCAATGATATAGTTTTTATAACTTTTTTTAATTATATATTATCTGTAATTTTCAGTCAAATTTAAAAATATTTGACTATAAAAAAGTCAAATAAGAAAATTAATTGGAGACGGAAAGAATAATTTATAATGTATAAAAAAAAAAAAATGGATCCTTTGTTTGAAATTAACAACCAAGAAGAATGAAAAAAATGGCTAGGCTCCAGTTGGTAGGCTGGCTGATTGAAAGTATTAAGAATACATTTAAGTGTGCTTTATTGACATTGTTGTTGAGACAGATAACTGAAGTTCTCTGCTGGGCTGACCAGATTCTCCAAGAAGCATTGTTGGGCTTTAAAATTCAAATAGTTTGAGACTAGTTTCTGGTCATATTATGTGCTAATTAAGTCATTAGTTTACATGAAAGATGCACGTATCTATAAAAGGTCTCACGTTACTTTACAAGTTACATATTTGATCACTTTGTGTTTCTCATCAATAGTGCATGTTAGGCCATGAAATGTAATCATTTTTGCCACTTGCAAGTTAAGCTCATTCGATGATTTTTTTTGTTGAGAAGAATTCAAAGAATTTATAATTGTCGAAAACTGATAATACGTATAAAAAATTGACGTTTGGGATGAGGGTTCTAAAAATCTCCCGATTTTTTATACATCTTTGTAAAATATTTTACCGATACGATTTATAAAATCAGATTAATCTTTATAAATTATTTTTAAATAATATGTTTTGTAATAATTAGATAAATATATTAAATTTATTATAATAATATAAAAAATCTAATTATTACGCCAGTTAATTCACGATTATCCGATTAATCCAAAATCATACCCTAACTAAACACTTCCAATTCCGATTTCCGTTTTTCAGAGCTATGTTCGGGACTAATAAATTACCCTTTACCTTGAATCCCACAATTATTGTTTGAGGGAATGTATATACGTAATATCAGTCACAATTTACAACAAAAGGGTTTGTACTGGCCTAATTGGATATCCAAGCGGTGGTTAGGCCCCTCCACGGGCAACTCAATCATTTACATATGAAAAGAAAAAATAAAGCAAAATTACAAATGATCTGGATGTTTATCTTTTATTACATATAAAATATTTAATGGGTTTAAAAAGAAATAAATAACAAACTAAACTTCTTGTCATTCTTTTATAATTAGACGCTTATGTACTGAGCAAAAAAGGCAACACTTTATCTCTATTTATAGAGCTGTAACCTTGCTCAAACATCACCAAGTCCATAACAATGGCTTCGGAGAAGGTTGAGACTATTGTTGCTGGTAATTATGTCGAAATGGAACGAGAAGAAGATAACTCGAACACTTCTAAAAGCAAATTATCAAGATTCTTTTGGCATGGTGGTTCTGTTTATGATGCATGGTTCAGTTGTTCTTCTAATCAGGTAGTGTACATTATCATTTCATGTGTTACATTTTAATTTCTTCGAAAATTTATGAACTCGAAATGAAAATATTTATGCATTCTTGTCTTTGTGTTGTAGGTTGCTCAAGTGCTTCTCACACTGCCTTACTCATTTTCGCAACTAGGAATGTTATCAGGAATAATTTTCCAACTATTCTATGGCTTGTTGGGAAGCTGGACTGCTTACCTTATAAGTGTACTTTACGTCGAGTATAGGACTAGAAAGGAAAGAGAGAAAGTTGATTTCAGGAACCATGTAATTCAGGTATATACTCAATCTCTCAGGCAGTGTGCAGATGTTTCATAATCCTGTCAGGAAATGTATCAAGTTTTTTAAATTTCTCTGTGACAGTGGTTCGAAGTTCTTGATGGATTATTGGGAAAGCATTGGAGAAACATAGGCCTGTTTTTCAATTGCACTTTTCTACTCTTTGGATCTGTTATTCAACT